>JANIJG010019718.1:0-49116 GCA_024611175.1 Megaceryle torquata | reverse complement strand
GAAGAATTTCTTCCTAATATCTAATCTAAACCTCCCCTAATGCAACTTGAGGCCATTTCCTCTCATTTTATCATTAGTAATTTAGGAGAAGAGACCAACACCAGCCTCGCTACAACTGCCTTTTAGGAGCAATAAGGTCTCCTCTCAGTCTTCTCTTCTCTAAACTAAACAACCCCAGTTCCCTCAGCCTCTCCTCATAAAGCATGCTTTTGAGACCCCTCACCTGCTTCATTGCCCTTGTCTGGACCCACTCCAGCACCTCAATGTCCTTCTTGTACTGTGGTGCCCAAAACTGGACATGGTACTCAAGGTGAGGTCTCATGAGTGCCAAGTACAGGGGCATGATCGCCTCCCTACTCCTGCTGGTCACACCATTTCTGATACAGGCCAGGATGCTGTTGGCCTTCTTGGCCACCTGGGCACAGTGCTGGCTCATGTTCAGCTGGCTGTCCACCAAAATGCCCAGGTCCCTTTCCACCAGGCAGCTTTCCAGCCACTACTCCCCAAGCCTGTAGTGTTTCCTGGAGTTGTTGTGAGCAAAGTGCATGACTCCGCACTTAGCCTTCTTAAACCTCATCCCACTGACCTCAGCCCATCACTCCAGCCTGTCCAAATACCTCTGCAGAGCTTTCCTAACCTCAAGCAAATTGACACTCCCACTTAATTTCATTTCATCTGGAAATTTACTGAGGGTGCATTTGATACACTCATCCAGGTCATTGATAAAGATATTAAACAAGACTGACCCCAAAACTGAGCCCTGAGGGACACCACTTGTGACTGGTCACCAACTGGACTTAACTCCATTTACCACCACATTGTGCCCACTGACAGTCAGCATCAATGTTTTTTCACTGCCTCTTAGAAAAAAAAGTGCTCTGTGACTCGAATTTCTCTGGTGAAATTTCTGACTGGAAATTCTCTGGTCAGCAAAGCAGCTCTTGGTTCCTGTTCTGCCTTTTCCTAACTAGATCATTTGGTGCTTTTATAAATGCAGTATTTTTCCCTTCATTAGATTTACTGTACTAACCTCAACATTTCTTTGTAAAACAGAGATTTAACTCTTTAAAATATTCTATGCTGTCAGTTTTTTTGCATACAGTTCTTGAATTCTGTCTTTCAAGTGATTCCTCTGTACCTTCTCCAGGTTTTCAACATAATTTTTGAAATACAGAGAGCAGATCTGTTCCAAATTTCTCTGTACCGGTCTAACCTTGTAATCACTAGGTAAAGAAAGAGGAAGATTGTGGGGTGCTTGAATTTCCCAGTGGAGATTCTATTATGTTGTCAGATGTACCTGACTTCTTTCCAGAGATACATTATGAGACAGTAACCTCTCATTTGTGGGTCTAAACTTTACTTTGCATTAGCATTGTTCTCATTACCAAAACAATTCAGAAATTGTGCAGCAGCTCTATCCACATTAATATTTGCTATCTCACCAACCCACATAAATGTTCCAAAGTTTCTTGGTTGAATACTTCAACATCAGTGATTCTACAGTCGTTCATGTTAGATGCAGGGGTGGGACAGCATCACGCCTTGTGCCAGTCATTAGGAGGTGAACAGAACTGATGCTTACTGTGGAAAACAGAGGACATACTGTGTTGCACAGGTAATGAAGGAGATGGGTTAATGCTGCACAAGTATGTTTCCATATTACCTTGGTGGACCTCCCCTGAAAAGATCTACAAAATGTTGGTTCTCAGCTCTACTCATGTTAGTCTGATTTGCCACATCTCAAACCCCGATGGTGAGGAATTCACACAAGGAGAGTGAAGTGTTGCAGGAAGAGTGACATTGTAATGTCAGATTTGTTCCCTGTTGCTCAGGAGTTTTCAGCATGCCCTGTTGTGATTCTACACTCCTCACACAAAGGGGCTGAAAAGGTCAGTCATTTCTGAGCAGTGTTGACAGGACTGAATTGTAGCAAGGCACCCTCACTAGATTTGCACAACTATTCTAGAGATTAAATGAGGTTTAGACAGCTGTCAGGGCCTTCAAGTTGATACTGTTTCAGAGGAATGACACTTGTGCAACCCAGGCACCTTCTCCATGGTACGAGAGGGAATATGTCCTCCCTACATCTACAAGGATCATGCAATGTCTATCCTAGAAGGTTAGTTTAAAGTCAAGTCTCTACTTTCCCATGGCTCTGAAACATCTTTGTGAAGTTATTCCTTTGCTCCTCCAATACCAAGCCAAAGCAGAGCACATGTAGCCATTTATCTGTTAGAAGAACTGATGCCTTCATGCACATTTGTTTATAGATCCAACTTAATGGATTTTTGCCAAGAAAGAAAAATTTATTTCTTTCACCATTTTCTCCTTCCTGATTTTATTTTTGCCCTAAAATTCATAAATCTTGTCTGAGTTCTGTCTCACAGCTAGTACATCACTTGGACATTTAATTAATAACTCTTAGGATTAACTGCTTCCGTTAATGCCACAGCTTACATGCTTATTATTTAGTGGTCCCTCAAGGGACCTTCTCAGATCTCATAAAATACTTGTTAGTGCAGTGGATCTGGGTGGCTTAAGAACTTGCAACACAAAGATTTCAGATTAGTTTACTGCTTCAAACAAGGTGAAATTAGGAGTGTATCTGGTCATTTGGGTTACCTGAAAAATACTGTATTTGGCAGGGATCAGGAAATTGTTTAATCTGTATGGCTTCCTGTCCAAAGCCTTTTCTTTTCTCAGCCTAAGATCTTTAGCCCTTTGTTGCCTAAAAATGTCATAAGTCCATTCTTCTTGCCTCGGAAAGTAAAAATGGTCACTGTTGCTCTGTCCTCACAGACACATGCTGGAAGCAGGTGGATGACCATGAATTGGTGGTTGCCCACAGACAGTTTTATTTGTCTTCCCTGATGGGAGGATGACTGGAGGTGTTCACGCTGCACAGTGAAGCATACTGAAGAGATGTCCCAGGCTGCTGTGGACTTAATCACTTATATCTTCATGGTATGGCACAGCATGGAGACTTCATCAGGGGCCCCCACAGTACTTCTGCACCATTCCTCTCCAGCCAGGCAGAGCCAGTCTGAGTCTCTCAGCTCTCCTCTATGCTTAGATATTACACAAAAATCTCCCCACACCTTCATTCAGCAAGACACCCACACATCTCTAAAGAAATTTTAAAGTATCTACTGTTTTTGTGGAAGTGAACACAAAGTCCATGTGCTTGACTTTTAACCACTTTTTAAGAACCACTTTTAACAACATGTAACATATGTGCTGTTAACACGTAATGAGGACAAGGAGCAACACTTTGGTAAACAAATATAACACATTTTCTCTGGAGTACTGGCAGCTTCAATGACAATTACAGTGTGATTCTGCTATTAGGAATGCCTTCAAGAACAGCCTGTGAAAGAGCTATATCATCAAAACCACTCCTAGGAGGAAACATTCAACAAACTGCCTATAAAAACCACAAAAGTAGCACAACCAAGAAAGTCTGGGAAACTCAGGTCAAAACAGACTGAATCTGCTGATGTAAATGCTCCTCAAACAAACACCATGGCAGAAGCATTGCTTTGGGAGAGAAAAATAGCTGTGAATCCAGCTACCATCCACTCCTAGGGTTGGGGACAAGAGCTAAGATGTGGCACAGAAAAAGGATGAAGCCATAAGTTACTAACCTGAAATAACAGTTTACTTTCAGTTTGCTGAGATTTTTTGACAGAGATTTTGATAAATGAAATCAAGTCCCAGAAGGGGTTATTAAAAACAATCAATTTGCACTAAAAATCCCAAGGTGCAGCACTCTGTGAGCTTTTGTAGGAATATAAAACTCACCATAGAAGGCTTGACTGTGACAAAGCTAGGTAGCAAGTCAGGAACAAGTGGTGTTTTCCTGAACTAAATGGCAAGACACAACTATTCATGGTCAGAAAAGAAGAAAAAGTATTGAATGAAAAAAAAAAAGTCCTGAAGCCCAAGCATATTCCAAATGCAAGCTGGTATACTGCAGCATGGTTACCTTGTTGAACAGCAAGAATTTGATGAGTACATTTCAGAGCTTTCCCCCAAAGCTGGAGTCCTTGGCCACAAATATTTTTGCAGTTTAAGAGTCCAAATAGGCCTGTAAACAAGACTTCCAGATAATCATGGGAGATCTTAGCAATGTATGAAAATAACTTACAAGAGAATGTAAAGAAGACAAAGCCAGACACCCCTCAGTGGGGCCAGTGACAGGAAATTAGATGATGGGAACAGATAGAAACGCAGAAAATTTCTAAAGATGAGAAAAAACTTTTAATGTAAAACTGAGTGAACACTGGAAGTCAGTACCAAAAGAAGCTGTGGAGTCTTTGTCCTCGGATATATTCAAAACCTGGGCACAAGGTCCTGGGCAACCTCCTCTAGCTGACCCAAATTTGAGCAAGAAGGGTTTATTAGATGATCTCCACAGGGCTCTTGCAAACTCAAACAATGTTGTGATTACTCTCAGATCACTTCAACAATCAACTATACTTTCTGATCTCCACAGATGAAGAGGTTATCCTTTGTCTGTTTAAGCTCTGCATGTTACAGGGATGTCTCCTGTCTGGGGAATGAGATTTTTGCCCACTTCCATGCACTCTGTCTCCTACTTACATCTCCTGGGGTGTCCAATCTTGGTGCTCAGCTTTTTCCTCCTCGTGATCTTGGCCATGACAGAAGTACTTCCTGGTCAAAGTACCTCTTGTTTTATGGAAGTGAATGCAAAGTCCATGGGCTTGAGTCGATGCAGCAATGACAGCTATATGAACACAAGTAACAAACTTTCCATAACAAGCATAAAAGCACTTAGGGAAATTATATTGTTTGCATACACTGATGAAGTATCCTGCCACAGATAGTCCTCGGGGAAGTGTTGCTGCCATTATGAATACTTTTGAGGAGGGGCTGTGAAACAGCTGCATAATCAAAATGACATCTAAGGGGGAATTTTCAGTTAACTACCTGCAAGAGCTGCATCAGTAGCACAACCTCATACACTTGGTAAACTTTTGCCAACAGAACTTCAGTTAATGAAAAAGTTCTTCTCCAACAAATGCCAGGGTAGATGCAGGACTTTGGGACAGAATGCTAACACACCACATGGGTTGGCAGCTACTTGTAGACCAGAAATGAGGAGCAGAAGGGTCTCCCCACAGCAGCAGGACAGGGTCAGGCACCCAGGACATAGCAGATGCCTCAGGAGGATGAGGATTGTATCCTCATCCCTGACAAGAGTATGTGGAAGAACATTCAGCAGAAACATGGCCAGCAAGAACAACCTGCCAGACACTGATGGTAAGGAGCAGGGTCCTGGGACTCACAGGGATGTGCATCATCCTTCCCCTTCTGGCCAGGCAGAGTGGGCATCACTATACAGTGAGGGAAGTCCCCTGGTGCAATCAGGGAAGGTGTCTGACAGCCCTAGCATCTCCTATCAGCACCTGTGGCCACCAGCCCTGCTGTTGGAGAAGAATGTCCCTGTGGGAGAAGCAGAAGGCCAGGACAGCCACAGCCAGGATAAGGGAACAGCTGAGCTTCCTTTAGACTGGGCAGCTCCTCCAAGAAGCAGCTCCCTGCAGACACATAGGAAGACTCCTTGGTTCTGTCAGTAGGGTGCAGGTTTAAAAATATACATACTGAGAACCTTTAGGCTGACAGGAATCATTTGACAGGACCAGGCTAAGGAGCATGTACATATTATATAACACCTGCAGATTTGAGGAGGTAGGAACCCCAAAATTCTCACACAAGCTGTGTCAATAGAAAGCAGAAATGAACTTGAGGCAGTAATAGTAAAACTCATTTCAACCACATCATTACAAGGGACAGCCATGTCTGTCTGAGGCTGTGGTATCACCTGAAAGGCAGCCTGAGCTGGGTACAGACAAATTTTTATACTACATTGAGCAGCATATGGGTTATACCACCCATATGGTATATAAGAGTCCCTTCAGGAGCTTAGGCTGGTTAACTGGTGCTGCAGCATGGTGAGGCAGCTAGTCCACTCTTAATTCCAGAAACAGCTTGTGGGCTCTGCCCAATACTGTGTTGTGCAGATACACTCTGTTAGTCCTAAACCCCCACAAAAACCAACATGGAAGTGACAGCAACTGAAACTGCACTGCTGCACATCCACCTCTGTATCCATCATTCCTCCTGCACTAACCCCAGCCACTGCTGTAACCGGCCCTCCTGTGAGCTCCTGATATGTATCCTTTGTCCCAGGCATTCCTTTCCAACATAAACAGTTAATCCCACTAAGTTTAACACATGAAGTGGCTCTTGGGTTCACTGAGGTTCTAAAAAGCCTTACTGTCCTGCCCAGCCCTGATGCCTCCTGGCAGGTTGGCAGAGCACAGTTGGTGATATTAGCATGAGCACAAGGTTGTAGAGGCTGCTCATGCAGAATGATCCTACTGTCCAGAAGCCATGAGTGCATTTTCACCTCAGTCTGGCAAATCCTTCTGGGACCCCACCAGAACCTTTCCAAAACAACCACTTTCTCTTTTGCCTGGATAGCAGGTCTCAGAAGAGCAGAGCGAGGGTTGGCAGGGTTGTTGAGCTTTTTCACTTGAGGGTCAATTTCATTGCAGGGGAAGCATTTGTTGCAGTTGGGCCTGAAAGCAATCCATGGGAGAAAGATCCCATTTCAAGATCCTCATTGAGGGAACAGACAGCTGCACTGCTGGTGGGCAGAGCACTTGCACAGATAAGGACTATGTTACCAGCATTTTAAGCTGCCAGCACCTCTGGATCTCTGACATTAGAACCACAGAGGGCAAACAAACTTGTGTTGATCACCAATACCTGTGTTTACCTGTTCAGAGAAAGGATCTGTCACCACTTGAGGGAAAGGTAGAACAAGTACATCTGAGGTTGCTGACAAGCAGATGATCACAAGCTAATCAGATCCTGGTCATTTCTTAAAGCCAGATGTGCCCACATGCTTAGACCTGTGTGGCATTCCACATGCGGTAGAATCAGTCAAAATTCTTTAATGTGATCTAACAGCAGTGTCCAGTAAAATATCCAGAGCACCTGAAATGGGATATCAAAGCAGGATTAAGGATCTGACAGTCCCATTAGATAGAACAAACTTGGTCTTCTGATAGAGGGACTGAACTGGGAAACTGGAGATCAGAGCAAGGATGTGGAAGTTACACTTCTCTCCAGCTCACAGAGCCAAGTAAGTCTGCTCTGCAGTTCAAATTCCCCCAGAAAATGAGATAAGTCTACCCTGCTCACACCACTGGCCTCTCAGTACCATCTATTTAAGCCTATAAAAGTATTGTAGAGAAGCTCTCTTGCAATGCATTCATACGCTACACTACTAGCTGAGGTGGGCTTCATGTGACCAAATGCATCCACTTGAGTCATCCACGAATCACTTCATTACATGTTTAGGATTGTTCTCCTTGGCCTAAAGGAGTCACCTAAACTGGCTTCAGGTGAACTGTTCCCTGAAACACCTGTTTCTCTCCATTTGCAAAGAAGGAAAACAAGGGTGGTATCTCAAATCAGGGGAAAAGAATCACATTCATTTTCTAGCTTTTCTAGTTCTAAGAGTGTAATAGTAGCCAAGGTTCACAGTTCACAGATACCTGAATGGTGAGGAGGAGTAAGTTCAACCCGATGGATAAATGCCTAATGAGACAAAGAAAACTTTGCTACCAATTATGATTTAGCAAAGCAATTCACCCTTGTGGCAAGGAGACACAAATGCTGCATTTCCACTATGGATAAAGGAGCAAGAAAAAGGAGGAGCCACCTGCTGCAAAGCCCAAAGAGTCCATGCCAGGTGGGATGGCCAAGATGACTTTCAGCCTTCAACGACCCTGTGGCATGGATACAAGAAGTCCTGATCAAGCTCTGTCACTAATCTGAGAGATTTCATGTCACAGTGTGGCAAATATTAGAGGCTTTCCTACAGCTCTGAAAACTTGTCTGTGATTGCTAACAAAAGATGTGACTTTTCTCATAAAATCCTCCCCTGTCCCCCAGAAATGTCACTGCACCAGAAAAGCACAGCTTGCTTCTAGAAGAATGACAGGACCAAAAAACAAACAGTTCACACTAAGGCAAGCCACAAATATCCTTGGGTTGGCAGAGAAGGAACACGATGCCAAATGGGGACAGGACAATGATGGACAAGATGAATGGCGTCACCATGGTCTGGCACCACTCTCACACATGTTTGTGGTTCGTTAAAAGGCACTACAGAGGGACAGAACAAAAGCACAGCACTTTCCCGGTGATTTAATCTCACTGTTGAATGAACAAGGGCATCTTTCAGATTCTCAGGCTTCTAACTATTTGCAAAAGTATCAGAAGGGCAGCCTGACAATTGTGAGAAGAGAGCTGGCTTCAAAGGACATTAGGAACAAGCAGGGAGTCTCTCAGGAATGCAAAAAAGGGACTTGCAGAGTCTAAAACACCACAACCAGTGTGGGACAGACCTTGTAAACAAAAAGGGACAAAAGGGAAAGAAAGGCTGTGGAGTAACATCTAAGGATAATATAGACAAAGCCTGAAAGCAAAAATAATACTTTATCCTGTTTTAACCAGGATGCCATGGTTCATTGTGTGGACAAGGCAAGGTGACTAAATGGGAATAAGCACACAGGATTGGAAAGGACAGTGTCTGAGGGGAGAAGTCAAGAGTCTGATGCCCTTGAACCAGGGACTAAATGACCTCTATCCCAAATATTACAGTATTCATACTGTACAGGAAACTGGGTCTGGTAGCGAGTTTGTCTAAACAAATCTAACAAGGAAGGATGACTTTCTGGGTGGCATCCAGAGCTTGGCTTTCTGAGCCTAGGAAACCAGAGGCTAAAAAGGTCTGTTAACTGATTTCTATAAATACAGCAGGGAGGAAGGGGGAAGCAAACAGAGGAGAGGAAAGGATACATTTAACCTAAAGCACAGTGTTGGCAGGAGAACAAATAGGTACAGACTGTCTGCAAATATACTTCGGCTGAAAATTAGAAGGCTTCTTGTCTCTAAAGTGATCAGGATCTCTTCCAAAGGCAAAAAATAACACTTGTTTGAACACAGACTTTCAAGCTGAATTATTTCAAAAGCTTATAAAAGAGATTTCTGTGATAGCTGGGGAGTTGACTATTAAGCTGAAAGGTTTCTTGTTTCTAAAACCAGATGTCTGTATCCAGAATAGTTATAAGAAGGTGGTTTAAAAATATTTGGTTTGCATGCTTAACTAGAAATCATTCAGCAGGCAATTTTGCAAAACTCCATTGGTCCCTCCACTGACTTCAGTGAAGTCAAGCCCTGTTTGTGAATCTCCAACCCACCTATAGCTACTTCAGCTCCCTAAGAGCAAAGGAAGCAGGCGGAGAGCCTCGCAGAGATGACACAAAATGCATTTCTTCCACAAGACCACGTGGGACAGGATAGGAAGAAGATCTGGCCTTCATATGCTCTACCGTAGAGCAGCAGAGCTGTTCTGAGAGTGCCACCAGCACCTGACTTCTTCCAAAATCAGTGCCTGTGCAGTTACTCCAGTGCTTCAGGTTTACACAGCACCTAATTCTGCAGTAACCTCACTCCATGCAGAAGTCTATCAGAGTTGGCCAGTGCTACCTGCTCGTCAGGTGCCCCTAACTACTGTCTGAATATTGCTGCTACATCAAGGTACGCAGAACAAAAGCAGGGACAGACACGTATTATATGCAAATCTTTGAAGCTGCAAATGACTTTGAAACCAGCCCACTAATGCTTAATTTGCCAAGTGACAACAGCCAGAAGGCAAAGAGCCAAATTTTCCTTGCATTTCCCATGGAGCCAAACACTTTCCCAAGGCGGCAGCAGCTTTGGAGGGAGATACAGCTGAGCATTTGACACATGCACCATCATGGGCAGTCAGAGTTGTTAATAGCTTTGGGAAAAAACAGTCCACTAAGGTTGCTCCTGATTCTTTTCCAGACATTTTCACTGCCTCATTTGCTGGGACTTTTTGTTATGATAGAACATTCTGTGTGGCTCATTCTGTGTTGAGATGTTTTAAGGATATTGTTCAAGACACTGCACTTTGAAATAAATGCTGTGGTCTACTCTCCTGGATTTTTTTTAAAGCGTGGCAGATACGTTTCTATAGGATGAGACATGGTAGCATGTGGTTTGTACCTCCAGCCATGGACAAATATCCCATTCTTTAGAAGAAATTCAGAAATTTCATTTCTTTACATGGGGATTTCTCTTGATTCTAAACACTACTGGAGTAGTACCAGTATCAGGACTTTCTGTCTGCCCACGGGCAAAGCAGTTTTGCTAAAATAAATGGAGCTAGAGCAGGCTGACCCTGCAGGGCTGTTAAGGGGTTGCCAAGGGAAGGTGAGGGCCACCAAAGCTTTCAGTCCTGGCCACTACTGTAAGGGAACCCTAGGTGGTGGGTGTCTGGTTTGGACCTGTTATTCTGTCTAGGGTGAGGGGATAGGTGAGGGTGAGGACTTGGTTGTAGCTAGTACCTGCACAACCTTGTGTAGGTGGGGGTGTGAATGTGCTTTCCAGAATCTGAAGTAGACATTTCATGGTCTCAAATTCACAGGGGCTCTTTTTTTCTCTATTTTTAAAGACAGATGCCACATCTGTCTTTTCCCAAGCTGCAAAGGTTGCCCATGTGCTCCAGGAGCTCAATAAAATAAACCCTAACAGTTTAGAAATTCATCTTGCTGGCCCTTAGGTATACTAGAGTGCACCTCATCAGACCCTTCCTTGCTTGAATCCATCTAACCTGCCTGGATTTAAAGTCTTACATATGATGTCTTATATATTCCTGTCAAAAGCAGAAAGCTTTCAGTTCTTATGCAGAGCACCACTGACTTCAGGCTAGTTACCCACAAATCTGTATTTCTTTTTACAATCAAATTGAGATAAAGAACTATTTCATAGTCATATCAGCACTTGAAAGAGCCTGAAGTTCCTGAGCAGAAAGGATAAATTATCACCCCAAGTAAGAATTTTCACCTTTGTAATTTTTAACAGACTTTACTGAATCAGATGCTTCAAATCTGTCCTATTTTTTACTGGAAATTATTATTTCTTTTCCAGTAATTTCCTGATTTATTGTTGCTATTTGCCTTTAGCACACCAGTCCAAAGGCTGTTTATTGTGGAAAGCATGCACAAGACTCTTCCACATTCAAACTGAGTACTTTGGGTTTTGTTTAGAAATGCTGTGCAGCAGATTCTCACTACCACAGCTAGTATCATAAACATCTCCGTGTACAGAGCCTGTGAGAATCTGTTGTAACAATTCACTGCAAGAAGGTGCTCAAAACAGAGCAGATGAGCATGGTGTAAAAGTCAATAGACAGCAGAATCAGCAGCATAACTCTATCTAAGAAACTGCAACTTATTTCTCTTTGAGTAGAAGTTCACAGAGAAGATACTTGCTCAACTTTGAACTAACTTTTAAGTCAGCCTGCCAGCTTTCACATGACAGAAATGAATAAATCATGTTTTGTAGTGTAAGATGCTTTCCATAAAGCCATGACAAAATTATAACCCGTGAGCAGTAATGCTCCAGAGCCCTGGCCATGGCCCGGCGTCCCATCACATTACACGATGTATAAGCAAAGCAAACTCACTGTCCTCTTACGGCTCACCATTCACTTCAGGACACTCGCTTACACCTCTCCTGCGTTCCCCTTCTTCCTCCCAGGAGATCTTGCTGAGGCAGGGAAGTGGCAGTGTACCAGGAGAGGAGCCACAGGACCAGGCTTGGCTGCTGTATGGGCCGAGCTGCACAAGGGACTCCAGAGAGCGTCTGGCCAGAGTGTATGCCAGAAGGAAGGATGTATGTTTATATCCTATCCCAGAGGGTCTCATTGCTCTGGGACCAGACCAGAACCTGGGTTTCACAAGATGGTCAGGGCTGTTATATTTAATAGGAAAAGCATTATCTGCCTACTATTATTCTTTCAGAGTCCTTTTTAATATCCAATTTATTCAACTAGGAGTCATGATTAAAGCTAACGTTAACAATCAACTTAAAAATGAAAAGCTATTGTAATCATTGAGGCAAATAGATGAGCTCTCAACTTTGAGACAGAAAGATGTTTTGCCAGACCGTGGGGCTCACAGAATCATAGAATGGTAGGGATTAGAAGGAACCTCTGGAGATTGAGTCCAACCCCTCTGCCAATGCAGGAACACCCAGGTCAGGCCACACAGGAACAGATCCAGGTGGGTCTTGAAAGTCCCCAGAGAAGGAGACTCCACAGCCTCTCTGGGCAGCCTGTTCCAGGCTCTGGCACTCTCACGGTGAACAAGTTTTTCCTCATGTTGAGGTGGTACTGTGTTTCACCTTGCTACCATTACCTCTCATCCTATCGGTGACCCTGAGCACAGCAGGATCTAAACATCTGTTGCAAATCTGTCTTTCAGCAACCGCTGACTTGTAAAATAGCAGAAATGCAAGTTCTGCTTGGAGCACATGAGCAGTGGCAAGCACTAGAGTTACAAACATGCATTTTAAAGCATTTAACAAAATGGCAGTTCTCTGCTATGAAATAGTGGCCAGAACAAAATCAGTGTTGTCACCTGCACAAGTGCTCCTTCACCAAGCCATGATAAACAGTTCACTGGATCTACAAAGGGAAAGTCACTGAAACCCTCTCAGAAGCTCCAGTGAGAGTCACACACCACCTGCCACTAGAGGAATGCTCACTGACAGCCAGATTATGCTCCAGGCTTAGTCCTCTGTTCTGCCTACTACTGCCCCACTCCTCAGGAAGTTCTCCACACTGAGCATATTTGGTTGCTCTCAGTTCAGGCTCCACTTGCCTTTATTACCAATAAGTTTCAGCTGATCCAATACACAGAAGTCAGAGGCAATTTTCTGCTCATCTGCCCAACCTCCACCCATTAACACAACAGCAGAACTAACACACAATACATTTTTTCCATTGTCCACCAGTCTGATTCATGAAGGGTTTCCAAAAGCTTATGTGCAAAGGCAACAAGTTCCCTTTCTAATTATTTGCAAAGTAACACACTGGCTTGTGAGTTCAGGTCATGTAAAAAAAAAAAACTCTTTGGGTGGGGGAGGAACTCATCCTTTTCCCTGGTCTTTCCATACTCCTGCTGAGTTTTGGCATTTGAAAATTTCTTTGGCTGAGGATAAAAAAAATCCATCCAGACTTTTCCAGAGTGTGCCATGTATACTGTGAGACATATTTCAGACTCATACAAGGAAATCTCTGCATGGCGAGCGCTGTGCAATCAGCTAGTGTTGTCCTTCCCATGACTGCCACTAATGCTGACAGCTGAACAGAAAGATCTGGGAGCCCTCATCTGTACCACAGACAAATTTTCCTTCTACAGAAATGTTTGGTTTTCATTTATAGACCAGAGTATGTCATGTAACTGTCCTCATAGGTCTTTTATGATCAGCTGCTATACCAAACTTAGAAGACATTTAAAATATGTACTGTGGCACTACTACTTTAAATCCATATTACTCCATATTTCTATGAACAGTTTGGACAATGAACAGGATGGTACATTTAAAAAATGTGCTGGCAACAAGAACATCCCAGTAGATAAGCTCAGAAATCAAAAAACTTTACATATATATATGAATGAATGAAGCTCTGCAAGACTTAATTCGGTACATATACATGCAAAATACTAAACCTGAGAAGGATGAACCAGAGGCATAGATGCAAATGAAGGCTGGCAGCAGTACAGCAAAAGAGGGCCTGGAGTTATAATGGATCAGAAATAAAGATACACCAACAATATGAGGCTCTCTTTGAGACAGGAGATAATTATTCTGTTCTGGCCCACACTGGAAAAGCCTCAAATAGACCACTGTGGCTCAATTAGAAAGAACAAATAAACTGGGGAGACTAAAGTGCAGCAGCCAGAACGACGAAAGGATTCAAAACTATGACCTACAGGCAAAGACTGAAGAACTGGTTTGGTTTTTTGTTTTTTGTCTAATAAAGGTGAAGCTTAGGGGGTTAAAAATTGGAGCTTTCCATTATGTAAGAAGGGCAATATTGAGTTATTCCCCAGGTAAAGTGAAAGAAAAACAAAATTCTTTGCAGCGAGAGAAATGTGGGTAGGTTATTGCATACCTGTACAGGTGTAGACACCTTGACATAAACAGGAGATTTCAGATGGACTAGCTATGCTTAACCCCATGTCACTATTGATTATGCTTAATCCCATTCACAGGTTGTTGCAGTGCTGGTACTGTGCCTGTCTGGATTCGTATCTGAGCCTACACTGAGCATGGCATCCTGAGCAGACAGTGCCAGACAGCCAAGAGAAGCCAGGAGTGAAGAGCTACAGTGATCTGCACAGGGATGCTCTGCTTTGCTAACAGCCAAGCTCAGGTGTGACGTCACTCCCCTAAACCCTGCCTGTGACAGCACAGGAAAGGGAAGGGAATGCGCAAGGCAGGGGCTGACTCCCAGGACGGTTTCTTGCCTTTGTTCTGGGGAGGGAAGAGTATTTTGTTGTGTGATAGGTGACTAAAAAAAGAAAGGCGACAAAAAGGTGACTAAAAAAAGGAAGTTCTTGAAACCAAGGTGATTGCTGCACAACGTAGTCAGATCTTGGGTCTATGATGCAAGTAACCATTTGAAACAAGGTCACAACTACTCTTCTTAACACTGGCATTTTTCTACAGCAAATAGCTACTTCCAACAGCATTCTACCGTCCTGGCATAGCCAAAGCATGACTCAGAGCAGTACTTACTAAATTTCTCTCCTGATAACCCCCAAGAACTTCAAATCTGCCAAAGTACAAGCTTACTAATAGCTGCAACACATTCCTACTATTGCTGAAGAGAGTTAAAAGGCTTGAATCAAAGGCAGCAGATATAACTTCCAATTCTTGCTGGAGTTGCATCCAACTGTGCTGCACCTCAGTGTGAGAGTTGTCCCTGTCCTGCATTGCCCTGTTCCACCAAACAACAAAAGACTTGGACCAAAAACTTTCCGCGAAGTCGAGCAATCAGCTTCTGCAAAGCAGTTACTTCTAGTGCAGTAGGTGTGTTGAGGCTGTGAGCTGTTGGGATAAGAAAGGTTTGGCTGTGTGAAAAGAGATAAAGAGGTCCTTAAACACTTTGTCTGAAACAACCTGGGAATGTTCCTCCATGCTGTGAGCAACCCAGCACTCAGTCATCTGAAGTAGCTGCTCTGACAGGATTTAAATTCCTCATAATTAGGTCTTATACATAAAAATCCAAAGCACAGCGTTTCATTTTTAAATAGTCCTTGCCTGTATTAACCCTGCTGCCTGGGTTTTGTGCTGCTCTGCCTTGTGTCTGTGGAGGCTTTGTCATTATCCACCCACAGCAGCAGCAGAGAATTTTCTTGGACTTGAGCCTAACTTTTGTTTTAGTTCAGTTTCTGACACCTCTCTCCCACTCCTGCCCCCAGGAATAACTCCCAGAGAAGGTGAGTCACTTCACAGGACTGTGGAGATGGAAATGAGAAGCTCATTCTGGCTCCAGTATCTTCCTAAAACATCTTGCACTGTCTCAGGGCATACGCAGGTGCAGCCCTGGAGCACTGCAGCCAGCAGAGACACCTTTCCCTATCTGACTGGGGAGCCCAAAGGAAACAAGCTTTGCAGAAGATCTCAAGCATTTTCCCCTCTTTCCCCAGCACAAACACGCGAACACAGACTGCTTTCACTTTTCCATGCCCTCTCCCAGCTAAGGTGCAGCTGCAGGCAGGAAGGCATAGGCCTGTGGGGATGGGCAGCAGGCAAAGTGGCAGCTAATAGCTGCAGGAGCTGTTGGTGCCCTTTCCTCTGGCTTTCGTAGAGCTCTCACCCTCTCTGTTACCAGAGCTTTCTCAGGTGGTTTCATCCTTTAGCTCTCTCCTAGAGGTCTTCTCACTGCCATGCTCTGCATTGCTTTCCTGGCAGCATCTCAATCACAGAGAAGTCCCAAGACATGAGTAGCTGGGAGTGTGGCAATGGTGCTGTTGACCACCTCTAAGCCCCTAGCAAGGTGAGAGGATAAGTGGGGAGGTCTCTGGGTGGCAGCTGACAGGTGGGAACTTGCTGTGGACAGAGGAGGCAGAGAGCTGGAAGCTGATAGATAGCTCCACAAACAGAAGTAGATTCATTTTAGATAATTTTTAAATATTGGAGAGAGTTAGTGATAAGGTCTAAACACAATCTGCCATTCAAAGAAAAGCTTATGTTCAAAGCAGGAGAATTTTGGACAACTTCAATGGCAGATAATCACGACTCTCAAACTTGACACACAAGTTGTTGATGTGTCTATATGAGCTTCAGGGTGCTTCAAAGAGAGGTGAGAATTTAAATGTCCTAAATACACATAAAAATGAGGATTATTCAAAGAAAAGTGACAGAAGGGTAACTTAAATTGGCTTATCGTGCCCGCAAGATTATTTGTCTAGTGATGGATAGTTGTCAGAATGCTTAGAATTAGGGTTTGGAAAAGTGTAAGATATCTGAACATGAGTCTGAACCCTCTGAACCCTCTCTGCAAATGAAGGTCAGCAGCCTCACACCACTGGCTCTCCTGTTGATTCCCCTGGCAACTAGTCTGTGTGTTCCTGGCTAGACATGCCATGAGTGAAGCCTGGCTTGTGTGAACGTGGTGGCCGTGCTTGCAGTCTTAGCCAGGAAAGCAAATAAAACCAAAATGCAAATGTTATCTGACCACTTCTGAACTTCAAAAGCATTTAAGGTTAAGCTGTGATGTTGGGATATAGATATGTGTTAAAAAATAGCAGCAGTTGGAAGGGCAGAGCAAAGAAGCTTCCTGTGGTTGCAGGGTTTTTTTTCCCCAGACTGGATTTCCTGTCCAAGTACACCCAGCACCAGGAGAAAGGCACTATTGTGTGGACTACGAGGAAAAAAGTCGAAGGTGATCTGTGATGAGGAGTGAACAGGTAGGTGCTGTGGGTATGACTGAACTCCAGGATTTCTTTTGAAACCTCAGTCTGGCATTGAGCTTGCTCCAAGCAGCCTGTGGCACGTCTGACTCCTGTCACTGAGCCCTCTGACACGGTGGCATTTCCTCACAGGCACTTGCCAAAGCATCTTCTGTGCAACATGGACCTGCCCATTACTTAGTGTTATACATAAGACTCAAAAAAGCACAGTGAGATTAGGCACATGTGTTCAAATTGCCATGTCAAACTCTAATGTGACATAGATATTGAAGTTAATTACAGAAGTTTTGCTTTTTTAACCCATCTACTTGGGTTTTTTTCTGCTCAAACTCATATTTTATGTATTCTCCACCCGATGACACATTATGCAACTTGTTAATTGAGGTAGGTAGAGATTTTGTAACCTTAAATTGTGCCTGAGAGGCTGTCCTATGGCACAGGGCTCCACTTGGCAAGCACTGGTGTCAGGAGCAGACAGTCCCCACCTTCCCCAGTGAAACTCGCTTTCACAGGATTCTCATGGCAACAGGGAGACTAAGAGTGCAGTGAAGCTGACAACTCAGCAGGCAGCAGAAGCAATGGAAATCTGCTCTGTGGGTTTTCAGGGGTAGGCATGAAGGAAATGACATGGTTTAGGATGCTGTCAGAGGGGGAAAGGCTTCTTTCATGTCACCTTAATGGCTGGAGAAGCCTGACAGGGCTTCATCATTGCTCTCAACACAGCACAAAGTCTGCCGCCCTGCCCAGGTGAGGGATGGTTATTCATTCACCAAACTTCAAATGCTAGAGGAAGTCTTTTAGCACCTGAGTACACGCACATAAATCATCGGCCATGTCAAAGAGTCGGAGGAGTTTTTAAAGGCATCTTGTCTCCTCACACAGCCTCCTTAGTGGACCAGCAGGAGCACCACCAATCTTTGATAAGAGAAGGAATGACTGGCCCAGGTCAAGAGATAATTTTTGGCTACCAGCTTCAGCCCTGGAGCCCCACCTCCCTGCACAGATTCCTCTTTCAGCCTATGGAAGTGGAGAGAACACCCAAGTGCTATCGCAGTTTTAATGATTCCTTGTTTCAAGCCTTACTTTGGGGCAAACAAGCTAAAGACTATGGGAAATGCAAGATGTACCTCTGGGTTAAGGTCCCCAGCACATGTGCCTTTATGACTGCCCATTCATTGCTTGTTTGGTATTTAATTGCTAAGGCTGCTCCCCCTGTGTCTTCTGTATAGCAGAACATAAGTGTGGTCTGGAGAAATGAAGGTCGCAGCTGAGTAGCACATATCTCTGCCATTTAAAGGCTTGGCAGATGTGAATGGGGATGGCAGGGTTAGGAAAAGCTACAGCATTACTACCCTTTCCCTCATCTAACAAAGAACTTATCAGAGTAGCATTACAGCTCCCTTTGCCTGCTGGGAAAAGCACTTCTGCTAAGAGGGATCATATTTGCAAAGGTCAGCTGCACTGGTGCTATTCCCATGTTAGGCAGTCTTGAAACAAAGACCAAAACCAGCACCAACAGAAAACTGTCCTAGCCCTATGCACAGTCCCAAAGGCCCATGGCTAAAAGTAGGGAATCCTTAAAAAGCCTTTTGCAGGTTTGAAATAAGGGGTTCAAGAGGTGGGTTCCATGCATCAAGCTCTTCCTGTTGAATGAGCAAAAGGTGAAAGATAAACATTCATGTACAACTGCCTTCCTGGGCATTCCCTCTTTGACTAGAAATTCAGCCCTTATGGGGCTTAGTTTGGCCAGTGGCTGAGAAGAAAATAATACAGAAGCACCATAGAATGTCTCAGCCTTCCAGATAGCTTATAGTAGCCCAGGGCTGTGGCAGGAGAGATGAGGGTTTTGTGGATCAAATCAAATCCTTCCCCTTTGTACACAAGGTAACAAACCATCCCTATGCTGAGTGATGGAGAGAAAAATGCCTGGATGGCCAGCTCCTGGGCTTCTTGGGAAAATCTTGCTGGTAGGAGCTCAGTTCCCCCCACCCAATTAAACTTATCTCCATTATAGTCTAGTTGTCATTCCCCGTAAAATTTTCAGATGACCAAAGAGGAGGGGAAGTTAAAATTAATCCCTCAGGCCAGGAGGGCAGCCCTTTATTCATTTGCAACCATGGTTGTGTGACTGCAGCTTTCTCAGCACAGACACTTGGGTCTGAGGAAAGCCCTCGAGACGGAGGAGCAAGAAGTGCTCTCATATTAGAACATGAATGTAAGGCTTTGGTCTCTCCAGCTGTGCCCAGACAAACCCTGGCTCTTCCAGCTGGTAAACAGGGCGCTCATCCCCACGAGCAGAGAGTCTAAATCGGGGCAGAAAAGCACACCCTTTCTGAGGATAGATAAGGATTTCTACACTTTTCCTCCCCATTATGATCAATCCAACCTAATAGAGCATGTTTACCTGTGATATATTGTTCTTAGCTGTCCATCAAGCAACTGAACACAGGAGCAGCATTGCCCCGTCACAGGGTGTGTTTAAGAGGGGCATGGCAACACGTGAGAGCAATGACAAACCTGCAAGTTCTTGCTGAGACTGCAAGGGAGTCACTTCAGTAGGCAAAGATGACATGAGTATATGGGGACTGGGCTGCAAGGACAGGTTTGATAGAGTCCAGCACTGAGGAGGCTGAGGTACGTTGGACAGTCATGGAGCAGAAACATCACTACTGCACCAGCCCCTGCAGACCATGGCTGCCTGGTAGAGGACATGAGCCAACCCAGCCAGCAGACACTGTCCCCTTCTGTGATCAGGCTGCAGTTGTGGAAGTTCTGGGCTGGCCACCAGGCTCTGCCACCACTCTGATGCTCACCACAATATTCAGTGAGACACCATGGTAGCGTTTCCATGGTTTTCACATTTGATATCTAAATATCTCATCTGAAGAGAGGTTTTTCTTCCTGTTTGGCTAGCTATGTACATTAGGAAAGGAAATCTTAACTAGGCCTTTACAGATCTTCATTTTTCTGTTACACTTGCCATATCACAAGTTTCATCACTAAACTGAAAGCCAAGGCATTTCTTGTGGCATCGAAGCTGCAAATTGGAATGTCAAGTAAAATGAAGACTTATAGGGTTGTAATTCCCCAGAAGAAAAGAGGGGCCACTTCTATAAAACACTTCTGTCAGCTCCTTGGAGATCTTTCCAGCAGGTTCAGCCTCTGAAGGAGGAATTTCCAAGCTGAAGATTATTAAAAGCCAGAATTGTGAAAATGGCTATCAGCCCTTGCTTAAAAGGCTGCTTTGGTCCAAGTCAATAATAGCACAGCTAATGGAAAGGCAGTACGTATTCAATACATCATTTCATCCACTGTCACAAATGCAGAGTAAAACTCCATGACAATCCTGGATATTTGCTCTGATCACAAGTTGCAGATCTGTCACTTTGCATCAGCACCTAAAACCTCTCCGATTCCCTTCCAGGGAACGTTTGGGGCCTAGCATCGATCTGGTTAAATGCACAGAAATGTGGTGAAATACAAAATAAATGGTCAGATTCTGCCTTCCTTATATTCAGGCCAGATTTAGTTTGGCACTGAACAAAGGGGGCAGAATCTGTCCCTGAGGTCCCAAAGATCCTGTGAGCCAAGGCAGAAGAGGCTGCACTGGCTCTACCCTCTGCTAGTTTCCTTCTTGTGCGACTCCAGTCATGCAATAATCCCCAAATAGGAGTTCATACCTTTTCACCTTCAGAGCTGGACTATTTCTGCTCTCTGCTACTCAGAACTAAGTCTCCCTCCCAGGAAGGAGCCATGCTAAAAATATCTCCCTGCAAGTTTCCTGAGTCCTAACATTTCTCACAGAAGAGTGCGGCTCCTTGTCCAGCAGTGACAAGCCTGGCTGGGTTTTGCAGTGCCTTCAGTAATGTCTTTGTGCTGATACAGATGCAGAGAAGAAACAGAGACCCATACAGGAGCAGTAGCATTGCTGTAGCCGTGGTGGTCTAGACACCAGTGAGTGTGTTCGGATAATCTCTTCTAATTTTAATATGTCAGCTTATTCAGAAGAAAGGTTTGATTGTGAAAAGTTCATTAACTCACAAGTGTTTTCAACTCTGATTTCCATTGGGCCCTCCAAAAAACCACCAGTTTTCTTAGGTACTGGTTAAACTGATGGAAACAATAAGAATTGTGCAAGGGAAGATGGGGCCTGAAAGGATAAAGTCTTTTGCCCAAAGGAATCAGCAGCAAGCCCAGGAGCAGAGCAGAGCAGAGGTTCTCCAGACACCATGCAGCAAGGCACTAGTAGGCCACACTTTTCCTTCCAGAAAGCAGCTTATTAAAAAAAAAATTAAGCAATGGCAAACTGTGAAGTTTTAGCTGCCTTAAGATGACTACCCAGCAAGTTTAGTCGTAGTTTCAACACAATTTCAGGCTGACAGTTTGCAATGGCAATCTCAGCAGATGTTGGCACAGATGAATTTTGCCTGTAGGAAAAGGAAAAAAAAAAGGCTTTGTCTGTCCCTACCAAGGAAGGAGGGGAAACAGGGAAAAAGAGTGACCTGCAGGGGACCCTACAGCATCAGGTGGCAGGGAAGTGAGGATAAGCCTGAGGAGTTGGTGGTGCTAGCTCTGACCATCTTCTGCTCCCCAGATAAACTCTCTTGGCTTTCCTGGGCTAGAGCCCAGGGAAAGGAGGCAGTACATGGTGATGGCTCTTCTCTGCCCCAGCAGCTGCTGCCCCAGGTGCCTGTGTCTGAAGGCAGCTCTTGCTGGCAACCTCTGTTCCCCACTAAGAGCCAGAAGCTGAGCAGCAGCTGCTACTGCACATGTTAAACTCCTGCGACACAAAACCAAGGAGTGTAGAAGGCACTGAAAGTGGAGGAGGAAATGCTTTCTACATCATGTGTAATTAATTCATCACCACAAGTGTTTTAGAGTCAGGCCCTCCGCCTTGTCTGCACACAAAAACTGGCACTGCAAAAGAAATCTAAGCTCTAGTGTACCATAGGACCAGTGATGCAGGCAAAATGTGTTGTACCTAGTGCCACACAGGAAGGAGACGAGCGAATGGTATATGGCACCTCCACACTCTGAGCTGCGCTGATAGTGCTATTTCAGGGCATTTCTAAATCACCTCCTTGTACTGAACAGTTTTCATATGAAACTAATCCTAAAAGTGCATGTGAGCCAGGCCTGACAAGGAGGATGCAGAGCAGATGTTCAGGGTGGCTGAGTGTATTAGGCACAACCAAGCCAGTAATGAGAAGTGTTTAGCAAAAACATTAGCCCTCCAGCCTCAAGGCATGAAAAGATTGAAGGGTCATCTAAGAAAAAGGGTTTCAGCAGAATAGCCCTTCCGAAGTGTTAAACCCTCCCACTGGCAGCTGAGCTCAAGCTACTGTGGCAGAGCCCATGACTCAGTGGCAGAGCCAGAGCCCCCCAAACCAGCTGCTGGATTAAATGGACTGTGCAGAAACCCCAGGTTTGGGTAATCCCAGAAGCATAACCTCTATGACTAAAAAAAGATGCTGTCAGACTGTTAAATATTTAGCTGCAAGATGGGGTTACTATGGAGAGGGGTGGCTCTGTATGTGTTGTGTGCAGTAAGAAACACCGACAGCAAGATTTAAGGAGCCTGAAAGGATGAAAAGCAGTGGGGACAGCAATACATGTAAGTATAAGATGGACAAATGGAAGACCAACACCTTTCAGGCTGTTCATTTGATGAATGTGGTGGTATCTCCTTTGCCTCATATTGCATGGGTCCTGTAAACAGCAGGCACTTGGTCATCAAAAGGAGCAGAAGAAATACTGAGAGGGGAAAAAATTTCCTTTGTGAGTCAGCTATAAATGAACATGAGGAAAGGGAGGAGAGTCAGGTGTCTCTGGGACCTCCTTGGCCTAATTTACTTCTTATCTACAAGGGAGAAAACATGAACAGGGAGAACTGAAAGTTTCCTCAGCCATTCAAAAATGACATGAGTGAAGGGCAAGCACAGCACGGTTAATGTCTGCAGACAGATAAGGGCTGTGCAGAGATGCAGATAAAGTTGACATTTCTTATCCAGTTATCAGGCGGTTCGGGAGTTCAGCAGGGGTGTCACGTTTGATGTGAAAGGAGAAGACTTCCCACATCCCCTCTGCACCGGCTGCTCACTGCAGTTCCCAGCTGATAAGCCTCTCCAGCCTGGAAGGAATACTGCTGGCTTTGTTGGGGCTGGATATTCTCTTCTGCTAAAAAAAAAAACAAAAACAAACAAACAAACAAAACCTTTAAAAAATACTACTAATAAAAAAGCTCATACAAACTGCTTCCAAAGCTGATTAAACTGCTGGGCAAGCTTGAAAAGCAGGCAGTGCCCTACACACACTTAATCCATGAACTCACCTAGGAAGCATCCCTTCATTAGGCTACTGACTTCATGCTGCGCCGGAGAGGACACACTCCTTGAGCTTGACGGCTCAGTTTTGTAAGAGTAATTTGTTGATCTCACAGTATGAAGCTGAGATACTGAAGGTGTAGGAGGAATAAATGTTCTGCGGGCTCAGTCTAGCTCCGTCAGTCCTAATCACTAATAGGCGGTTGCAGGCTTTCACCGCTGTTTTTCCTTCCTCATTTAAAACAGAAAAACAAAGCTGAGCGACAGCTATGGAAAATAAAATCAGTTGTTTTGGCCACAAAAACGGTCTGAGTATTAGAACTGGCAGTGACTCAGCTCCCCCTCACCTGCCTCACTTCTGGTTTGTCTCAGGAGTGTGGTGCACCCTCAGATCATCGACAGGATGCCAGTGAGAGGAGAGATGGAGCTGACCTCACCAGTGCTGCATCCTCACCCACACATGCCCCTGTGTCCGCAGCTCCGTGTGCTGCAGTTGGTCCCCAAAACGGTGTCTGAGCTTGGCTGCCTTCCCCAGTGGCGGGGGAATGTGCTGTATTTGTGTCTGCACTGTTCCCTGTGAAACAAACAAACAAAAAAAAACAACAAAAAAAAAACCCCACCTTTGTCAAACGTGCGTAAGATGGTTCCAAAAGAAAGGCTGGAGATAGCACTGAAAATTAATAGTCCTTGCCTGTTTGTACTTACCAGGAAACGTTGCACATGTGCTGCTGCATCACAAGGTTGATGAATCTCCCCTAGATATGCTCAAGAAACTGAAACATCTCTACAGAAGTCCAGATGAATATTTTCCAACTGTGAATCTAGGAGAATCCATCAGGCTCCAGTCCTTTAGGAAAGAACCAAAACTCAGGTGCTTGCCAGAACAAAGGACATTTACCACCTTTGTAAAAACATCAGACTCCTTTATGAAGAGTGGGATGAGGGACAATAGTCAGGGTCAGACAGGAATGACTGAGAAATGCACAAGTAAGGTGTGAATCCCAGCAACAAACACAGTCTGCTCAGCCCAGAGTCTTAAATGTTTTCCTTTTAAGAACCGATTTGATCCAATAGCTCATTTCCAGTTGTACAGACAGGAAATACGTGTAGTCAATAATTTAGCAATATGGTTTTCCTATACCAGGGAAAAGGTTCATTAATCTTGGCATATTAATAAATGGACATCTATTAGCAACAAATAAAACTGGAGATCAGATTTCAAGTGCAAGGAGGTGATGATGCTCAGAGTAGCTTTCTGATGCCAGAAGTACAGGTCAGAGGAGGAAAAAAGAAAATTAAATCTGCCTGCCTTCCGGAGGGATTTTAACAATGTGGAAAAATCATGAGGGATTAGCATGCCCCAGGGCAGAGAGAGCACACAGTGAGTGTGGGATCCAGGCAGGGTCTGCAGCCAGGAGCAGGGCTCCCAGGTACAGTGCTGGCTGTGAGTGCCCATGCAAAGGGGTAGCACCTG
Source organism: Megaceryle torquata (assembly GCA_024611175.1). Taxonomy (NCBI): domain Eukaryota; kingdom Metazoa; phylum Chordata; class Aves; order Coraciiformes; family Cerylidae; genus Megaceryle; species Megaceryle torquata. The sequence continues at coordinate 24,424 of JANIJG010019718.1, read as the reverse complement.
AGATACCAGGATCTGCTGTGGCTGGATGGGAAGTGGCTGCTAAGCTGGCATGTGCCCACTGGTGTGGTGGGTGGGCTGTGGGGGAGTCCTGACCTCCATGTCAGCTGAATGGTTGATCTCATATGGTCTTGTTCTGCCAGGGGGGCAGTGCAAGAGCAGGAGCTACAGCTCAAGCAGGTGGATCCCTGTCCAGGTACGCATGACAACCTGGGTACTCTCACAGTATCCTGTCAGCAGGATATGTTGTACAGGGAAAATGAGGAAAACAACATTACATGGGAAAGCAGCAATGGCATGAGATTTCACTGGGTGTTTTGCTGCCATTCAAAAGACTTCTCAGTTTGCCAGCGATCAAATCTGTCTTTACACATTGGCACTGGGGAGTCACCCAGGCTCTGCTTACACCAGAAATCAGCACTCTGCTCCCAGCTGAGAGGGGCCTGAGCAGCTATGAGGGTCCCTGACCACTTGCAGGGCACTGTCAGGTGCGTATGTTGCAGAAGAGGCTCCAGCCACAGGCATAGACCTTCCTGCTTCACCTCTCCTGCAAGTGCTACCTGTTGCAACGTGCAAGCACATGAGGTCCCTGGTAGAGCTGTATAGAAATTGGTGGAAGAGCGTACGCTGTGGAGTGATCCCAGTCTCAACCCTGAATGGTCAGAAAGGAAATGTCCTGCCAGTGCAGGGCACAGCCATGGGTCTGGAGAAGCCTTGGTCAGTGAACAGAGCAAGCTGGGTGAAGTCCTCTCCTCTGCACTAATACCTCAGTTCACTCACCTCATGTCCCACATGAGTGAGAACTGGATACTCTGGTCCCTGTTTCACCTATGAAACTCACTTGTCATCCCTCAATTTAAATAATGCCCCCAGGGTTTAGCAGGATGGAAAGAGGTCACTTTTGATCATGTAGGCATGGTGACTACCCACATAAGCTGTAGCTTGGTGGATCAAACAGTCACTGTGGCATCATAGCTGTCCCACAGAGAGGAGAGATATCTGAATATAGGTCTACCCATTGAATAATAGGTGAAAGATAAGCTTGACCTTCTCCAAAATTAGTGAATGACAGCTAAGCCTTAATGTACAAAACCAGCATAATTTAGGTTGGAAAGATCTCAGGAGGTCATCTGGTCCAAGAGTGGGTTAACTCTGACGTTAGTTCAGGTGAAACACTGGCATTAATTTCTTCTGTATTTACAGGCATCTTCTGATTGATCAGACCTCTGCTTGGTGGCAAATAACACATCCAGTAAAGAAAAACAACAATCCTGGCTCTCACCATGGGCTGGGCTTTGCCATTCAGTGCTCTGCTCCCCAGAAACACAACCCATCATCTCAGTGGGAAGGGAAGGGGTTAACAAACCCCTCAGCAAATTAGGAAACTTAGAAAAAGCAGGACTGCTGCTTTCTAAGATCTACAACCCTTAGCCAAAGGACTCAACCTGCTGGCAGTCCCAGTGCACCTTGGTAGCCCAGACAGTGCAGCTGAGTGTTGACGTTACACCTTTTGCACTAGGAGATTTTTGCTGAAAACATCTCATGGTTTCTTGAGAACTGCTGGGTTTTGTGGGTTGGTTTATGTTGGGGTTTTTTTTACTTCGGGGCTATAACTTTTAATAGCATCATTTTCAAGCACAACAGGAGTTGTATAATCAGAGTTGTTCAAAATATTTAAAAAGGCTGAAGAGCTTTATAAGAGATGTCAGGAAATTCTGCAGAACAGTTCTGAAACTCACAAATTCCGGAAAACACAATTCCTGTCAATATTACAGATGAAATCCCAGCAACACAGCTATTTGTAGATGATTTTTCAGACCTACATTTTGTCCAGAAAAACATCACCCGTCTGTGTTATCTACAGTGTTGTGGGTACACATCAATAACCCCACCTGCAACAGTTCCCTCACACAGTAGTACATGCTACAGTCTCAAATCCATCAGGGTTTTCAGTTGTAAAATATGATGAAGCTGTATCTGTCAAACAACAACAACAATAGCACACATTAGCTGTAAGGACAACATTATTATCATTTCATAAAGACTCAAATTAATACATCATCCAGTAAATGCTTCTGGACAAGAAAACAATCTTTTTGCAACTTTGACTTGAATTTGATTCAGTTTGTTGGTAGTAGGTTTGAGAAACTGGTGATTGAAGCCTGGGTATGGCCCTGGCTTCATTTCACAGAGCAATCCTCAGTGCCACCCACCAGTGAAGCCATGAAGCAAGTCACAGCCGGTCCACTAACCAGACTGGAAAAGCTCACTAGACCCACAGCCTGGCCCCACTGCCACTGCCTCTCCTATTTGTTTCATCCACCAATATGGCAAATTTTGCCACATGGGCACTTTCTGAGTTGCTTTTTGTTTGTTTATTTATTTGTAAAGCACGGCCCCTGGATTGTCTTGCAAAATTAACATGAGAATACATATTTTTCTTAGGTTTTTTAAAGCCATCCATGTACAAAATTAACATGGTCTGACAGTGGAAGAGCTGCACATTCTGAGAACGGTGTGTGACTGCTTTATGAAATAGCTATCTGGGAATGCCTAATAAACAATTGCTCTTAATTTTAAACATCTGTATCTTTAACAATAAGAGCAGCTGATGTGCCCCTCCATCAGTCCTGGGCTCAAGCTGTAGCTGAGTAAGACCCAGCTGCAGCCTGAAACCTCTCTTGTCTTGTCTTGCCTTGCCTTGCTTCTTTACGTGCAGGTAATTCTAGCCCTCTGTGGCTTGTCCTGGCTGATTTGCCCCTGAAACTTGACCCTTTTTCAACGGATCAAAGGAGCAAAATGAGAAGCGAGAAACTTTTGCAGTGAAATTTCAGCCACTGCAGTTTGAGCTGTGTCTCCAGTTTACTTGTCACTGGTGCCTGTGTGGAGGAGCATGCTGGTGTTTCCACCCTCGTGTTCTCATCCCACCTTCTCATTTTGCCACGTGGATATCCCAGCTTGGATGGGGCTAACCTGGAACAGGGTGGTGTTGCTTTTAATCACATGGGGAGTTTTACTAGTGCAACAGTCATAGAATCATAGAACCATTTAGGTTGGAAACGACCTTTAAGATCATAGAGTCCAACTGTTAACCCAGCACTGCCAAGCCCAGCACTAAGCCACGTCCCTGAGCGCCACATCCACAAGTCTTTTAAATACCTTCGGGAATGACAACTCCACCACTTTCCTGGGGCTGCCTGTTCCAGGGCTTGACAACCTTTTGGTGAAGAAATTTTTCCAAATATCCAATCTGAACCTCCCCTGGCTGTGTAATTATGCTGATAATGGGATTATCACATTGATAAACTGACAGCCTGAGATAAACAAATAGTAATCCCAAAGTTTAACACAGAGTTCATGAGCTTACTTTAGTATCCCCAGCAGTGTGAATCAATACATTATTCACAACTTGTCCCCGATATGGTACAGGGGAACTTTGCTTCCCTGTGAGGTGCTTGTGCCCCAGGCCCCCTTCCCTTCAGGACATGGTGTCCCCAGGGCATGGGGAGGGGGGGTCTAGGGGAGGGGATGGTGCTGGCACCAAAAGCACCCTCCATCAGCTGCCCGTAGCACAGCAGCTACCCTGGGCCTCTGCAGCACTCCACAGCATTCAGCAGGGCGTAGGTAGCAGGCAATTAGGGGGCAAGCTAGGAAAGAAACCTTCAATGGGCATTTCTGCTGGGGGGTGCAGAGGAACGAGTGTCCCTAAACCTGCTAGATACCTACACTGAGCTCAAAGGCCAGGCTTCGACTCCTTGAAATGGCTGCAGACACCAATTTCTCACGACCACATGAAAGAAATATGTGTATATCCAATTTATTCCTTTGCTTAGCGTGTGACATGTAAAATTTCAGAAGTTTATGTTTCAAACAACACTCTTACACTAAGGGGAGTAAAAAGTGGCTGAAACCGATGTCTCCGAATATATAGCACCACTGCTATAGCCATATCAGTCTAAGCATGCAAGTGAAGCATCCTGTCATCCTTAGCTGCTTCCCTGGCACAATGAAGAATTAAGAACATTCTTAGATGAAGAATGCTCAGAGGAAGAATGGCTTTTTATTAAACCCAGTGGTAGAGCTGGGAAAGACAGAGAAGCCTTCAGGCACCAAAGCCCTTCTTCCAGTCTGAAATCTTCCCAACTAAACACAGGCTGAGAACAGTTGCTCTGAATTTCACACGACAGTGTTAAATCAGTGAGCCCACCCAAGAGGAGAGGCCACCGGTGTGTGGGAGCCAAGGAGGGCTGTTAGCAGGGAAGCCAGGCATTAGGCACACCTCTGCTAAATTCCTAGCTGCAAAGTACTCACTACAATTTGTTTTCCTTTTTACCATTTTACTGGTAGATGTGTGTCTTTGTCATGCCAGCACCTCGTTCTAGTTAATTCTTAGGAGTGTTTTGAGTAAAACGCAGCAATTGACATCAATACAAAGTGTCCTGTTACCAGCCGGAGGGACTGAGCTCATTTCTGTCCCTAGCTGCAGGGTGCCTTGATTGGGAACACTTCGATAAGGAGCAAACAGGGAGCAAGACGCATCTTCCTGCCCATCACCTCACCGTGGGAAGGCATGCTGGTAAAAAACTGTTTTGACACAAGCTCTCTCCAGTTCAGTCTCCTTGGTCCTCTAGATGCTGGCAGCTTTAGATTCCCTCCCACCCGACTGTCAGAGAAAATGAAAATTAATTATGTACTTTTAGAGTAGCTCAAAATTTGGAATTTCTTTCAGATGTTTATGAAGGCATGGTTGGCTTAAGCATGAAATATATGGTTTATTTTCTCCTTAGAAATAATAATAATAATAATAATAATAATAATAATAATAATAATAATAATAATAATAATAATACAAACAAATCAAAACAAAACAAAGCAAAACAAAAAACAAAATAAAACAAACAAAACCAAACCAAACTAAAACAAAACAAACAAAAAAAAACAAAAAAAAACAAACAAACAAAAAAAAAACCAACAACAACAAAAAAAACAGATAAACACCTTTGTCTTTCTAACACTGATGTTAAGTTACACTTGCACTCCAGTCAGTGATGTTCAATATCTTCTGGGCTGATGAGGCTGAAAATGCAAAGCACCCATTTACTCCTGTAAGAATCTTGAATGCAGAAGTTTGATTTTCACACAGATGGTGTGACTACATCTTGCTATGCACGTAACTGATGAAAAGCCCTGAGCTAAAATTCACTGTTTTCACAGGAGAAAATCGTCTGTCCCCAAGAAGGATCAGACCCCATCTGATGCCGTCAAACCCCAAAGAATCCTGCAAAGCAGGACCCAATTCTGCATCCCTGGCTTGTTTTGCTGAAGTCGGAGGACAAAGCCTCACAGAATAAGGACTGTAGGGTCAAACTTAATTGTATAACCCCCCCACACACACACTGCATAAAAGCTTAGGAGCAGGAGAAAAGGCTCTTCCAGTGCTGTCCCCTGCCAGTGCCTCCCTCCCCACCTCCTGGGAACCCTCGGTGGCTCCCCGAGCTGCCACCACCCTCCAGTTCCTAGGAGCGGGGAGGGAAGAGGACATTATCATGCAAATGAGCCCACCGGGAAATCCAGTTTGTTTCCAAATTCCTATCTCCAGCCCTGCCACATCAAGCTTTGAATGCAGAAGAGGATGAATGGCCTATAAGCAATGGAATTAAGCATTTAGCACAATATCCCACCCACTGGTCCCCTTTACTTGGAAGCAAGGTTTGGTACACACACAAAAACCACACAGCCCAGCAGGCTAGGGGGAAAATGTACACACAGATTTAGCTGGTGCTGTAGGCACATATCTAATATTCTTCCTGCTCTGCTGCCACAGTTTGGTGTAGGTATCACATCAGTGCCTCCAGTTTTAACCCCACTCTTACACTCCACCTTGTTAGCATTAGTTTGATATTTAAGAAAAGCAGTTAAGCCCACAGTTATACCATATAGTGCTTGCTGCTGAATGACAGATGGATGAGACACTGCTGACATATACAGCCTCCTCTTACAGGTAATCACAAAGCCTCTCACTTCATGGATGATCTGCAGAACTGGAGAGAGGTCTGTCCTGTGCAGGGCATGAGTGTCTGGCCACCAAACTTAATCCACCTGGCCGCTGCTTATCACAGACCAGTGGCTTACCACTGGCACTGGGGGAAAACTTGAGGAAAACTCATTACCCTCAGACTGTCAACAATAACTTGGAAAAATTCAAGGGAGTATGAGAGAAGGAAGAAGAACAACTCATTCCCTTCTTCTAGTGGCACTGAAAACTTTGTTCATTACATCAGGCTTCTCAAATCAAGCCCTTAAGGATCCAGAACCACAGAATGGTTTGGATTGGAGAGGACTTTTAAAGACCTTAGTCCAACCTTCCTGACATGGGCAGGGACAACTTTCTCTAAATCAAGTTTCTCAAAGCTCCATCCATCTGACTTTGAACACTTGTAATGATGAGACATCCACAGCTTCTCTGGGCAACCTGTTCCAGTGTCCCTCATATAGATCATGCAGGTATACAGACACAGCCTCCAGATCTTCTAAGCTTGATGATGTTGAGGCTACAGCCTTCCTCATGAAGTATCTCACCTTAATCTGTCATCTTTGTAGTTGCTTACCCAGCTGTAGTAAGTTGTTCAGACTCTGTCCCTAGACAACACTTCTCCCACGCCTCCCCATGCCAGCACCAGCACTGGCTGAGCCCTGTACTGACCCAGCTCAGCTCATGATTCCATCAGAGAAATGGCTGATTTCCTGCACCCCAGATGCACACAGGACCGTATCATGCTCTTCCTGATGACTGACCAGGACAAGAAAACAGCTTGTGTAGCCCAAACACCTCTCTTTTAGCCAGGTAAAACTAGAGGGCATGAATGCTTCTGGTGGGAATAGACGTGCAGTGGTGTGAGCTGGCCTGGTGGGAGGTGAGCAGGCAGTGGGGTTGGCAAAGCCCATATGACACAGCTTCACCTGCAAGCCCTTCCAGAGGGTGAGGATGCCCCTTCTCAGGCAGTGGAAAGAGGTCTTCTGGAGATGCCAGTTATGACCTTCTGGGCATTAAAGGGACCTTGGACAATTAGCTTACATGAGATAATATTACTTCAAGACTGCCAAAGTGATCTAAAATCCTTCCCTCCCTTCCACTCCATATCTAAAGATGTCTGCAAAGACCTCCAAAAGACTCCTCCAGCAATGGATCTACATCTTCCTTCAAAAGCTTCCTTGAAGTAGGTGCTTATCAGCTTCCTCCACTATACCATCCTGGATTGAGTTGCTGACCTGGAGCATCTGTATCTTCACTCACAGGCTGTGTTAGCTAGATCTGCAAACAGTTCTTTGGACCTGCAGGGGCAAATGGCTTGTTTACATCTTTTAAATTAACTCAAAAAATTATTAATGTGATTTCTATTTAGGAATAGATATTGTTATAGAGCCAGTAAAATCAAAATAAAGGGATTCAGTAGTGCTACAGTCCACTAAAATTTGAATGATAAAACTGGGCATTTTTTCCTTTCTGAAGCCAAGGAATAAAATCTCTAAGTGAATTAGTTACTGACACTATTCTAGTAAAATACTTGTGGACTTCCTCAAAGTACTTTTTTTCTTATTGAAACGAGTATGTTTCCATTCTTTATTGAATTGCTAAACCAGACTTGCAACCTGTTCCCCACAGTGTAAGGCAAATGAAGCTAAATTAAGTTATTGCTGCAAAACCGAGAGCCATATAAGAGGGCAGTGCTTCAAATTCTGCTCCTGCTCACACTCCTGCAATTCCACTGTAATACAGGCAGCTGTGTAAGGGTTTTATTGTTGGGTTTTTTTAAAGGCAAAGCCATGCATTTTAATTTCAATGTGTAATAAGCATATTAAAAGACATTTTGAAAAACAAACAAACAAAACCCCAAACAAACAAAAAAAAAAAAAGACAACCACAAGAATTTTTACTGATGTCTTTCTCCCACCAAAGATGATTTATCCTTTTTTTGACACACCCTACTGAGAATGCTTTCTGATGGTGCAAGGAATACTCACAGCTGCTGTTGCTCTGTCTCCAACAGGGGAGAAGGTGGTACTGACCTTCTCTTAGGTGGCTTAAATTTCAGACTGCCCAGATGGGACATGCTCACACTGTCAGAGGGTCCAACCCAGTCTTGGGGTGGGAGTGCATAAGTGGTCTCCTCACTTGAATGGCAAATGGTGGAGATGAACAGGCATTTCAGTAAGGCTTTTCTCTATTTCCAGGATTTGCTGCTAAAGAGGCACTGGTACATTACAGAGCAAACTCCCTGCCTTGTGGAGCTCTAGCTCCCACCGGAAGAAGCACCTTTTACAGAGGTTGAACTTGGTCTGAACAGAGTAAGCAAAGGTACAACCTTTCCTCAGCTGAGGACATTTGTACAGGCACGTGGACACAGCTGGGAAAGTCTGCATGCCCAGCAGTGTGCAGGGGGACTGTGATATGAGCTGGTTGTTGACCTTCCTTTGATGCTTGAATTTGCTACCTGTCACCTCTTCTCCAGTCAGTTACAGAAGACAAACTGGGACTAGATAAGCATGAGCTAGGGGACCAGATGAAGACAAGGAGAGGTCTGCATGAAACCAATCCTCTATCTGAATGCATGGTGTGGGTCATGGGGTGTCCTGCCCTGAGCTCAGGTGCCTGTCTGGCTTCGGCTGCAGGCAGACCCTCCATGTTACACTTGGGCAGATGCAGCTATGGGGAGGAGCTGTAACATCCTCACACTGCAGCTCCAATGGCCTTGGGGTGTCAGCCTGGCCATGTCAGGGTAGCTGAGTCAAGGAGGGTGAGATGAGCCACACCTCGTTTCCCCCTCCACCAAAGCAGTGATGCTAACGAGCAAGCTTAGCAATGTGGCACAGAGCAAAACAAGCTATGGCTCTGATTCCACCATCTGACCCAACGAGTGGACTCCCACATGGTGATCTCATGCTGTTGGCTTATTCACAGCTTCACAAGTAGCAGAGAAAGGTCACGCTCAGTTAAAACTGAAATGGTGTTTTCCTGCAGATTTTCCCCCTTGGGCCAGATGCTTTAGCCCTGACTTGGGCAAAGGTCCAACTGGAAATAATTGATGTAATTACCTTGTGAGCACCTTAGTGGAAAATATTGGTACAGCTAATTATACAGGGATGCAATGCTAACCCATTTCCCAGTGTTTAAAATACAGATATTAATGCTTTCTCCTTTGGGGTTTTGAGATTAGTTATTGCTGCAGTCTAAGAGAATTTATACATTTTACAGCTATTACAATGTTTAAGGAAAAAAATCCAATGCTGATTTTAACATCACTGGCTGATATTGCACAGAACAGAGCTACACTGCACAAAATTGAGCTTTGGAGTGGTTTGCAATAATGAGGTCTTGGGCTGTAGCCCTTGAAACATCCAAAACTGAGATCTTTTTTCAAAGGATGTTTTGGAACCAAAAAGTGATTCTCAAACTGAAGATAAGAAACTCACCCTTTGAACATCAGGAGAATTTAAATCCTTGGAGATGGACTTAAGTACCTTTTAAGAAGCACTAGCTAAATTGTGTAAGTAAAAATGCCACTATCTTTCACTAGGGAAAAAGTTCAATAAATTCACTGCATGGGCTGAGTGTGTACTCTAGTATTTGAAATCTCAAAATGCAAACCCACACTATTTCTGATTGACTTTCCAGTTGTCAAATAAGGAGCTTGCTATCTCTATTTTACTCTGTCAAAAAAGTTCCATTGCTTTCCATTGGCAGCTGGCAGATCCTTCTGTGAACAAATGAGCAAAAGCTATTAAATGCGTTTTCCTTGCCTTGATATTTGTTAGCATCTCTGAACAACTCACCCTAGCAGATAACAATAGGCTAGCATACAGAAAGAAAGAAAAAAGATTGACTCCTTCTTCATGCCTCTGGAGTTGAGAAGTTTTATCAAAATACACAACTGTCCCGAGATTACCGTGATAAGTACCAAAGGGACATTTTGTGGGGAAAAAAAAAAAAAAAAAAAAAAAGTGAGACGTCAGCACTTCTGGTCATAGGCCTCACTGTTCAACAAAATCATGTAATGCATGTCCATGGAAGCATAGAATATTTGGAGCTGGACAGGATCTTTGAAGATCATCTAGTCCAACCCCCCTGCAGTAGGCAGGAACATCTTTAACTAGACCAGGCTGCTCAGAGCCCCATCCAACCTGACCTTGAATATCTTGATGGGGGCACTTAGCACCTCTCTGGGCAACCTGGGTGTTTCACCACCCTCACTGTAAAAAAACATCTTCCTTACATCTAGTCTAAATCTACCCTCTTTTAGTATAAAACCATCAGCCCTTGTCCTGACACAACAGGCCCTGCTAAAAAGACTGTACCTATCTTTCTTACAGGTCCCCTTTTTACTGGCAGCCTGCAACAAGGTCTCCTTCTCTTCTCCAGGCTGAACAAGCCCAACTCTCCCAGTCTTTCTTCACAGAGAGGTGTTCCATCCATCTTGCACCAGGCCCCCTCCTCTGCCAGGAGCCACTGTCACAGGCAGTACCTGGCTGGCTGCGGCATGGGGCAGGCAGCAAGGGACGAGGCAGGCACCGACCCTGCTGGGCATCCCTGGCATGGAAAGGCCCAGACTCTGTGCATTGCCCTGGGAATTAACGAGGCCAGCAATTAGGAAATGTAGCTGGGCAGCTTAGGAGGCTGCTGCAGTGCAAGCGTAGCCTCCTGCTTCTGAGTCGACAGCGAGCAAAGCCTGTTCACATGTTCCAGACAGGGGCATTCATGCCAAGCAAAGGGGAGGCCACTAATAACTGCTTTTATCGAAGTATTTTTCTTGACAAAAATAAGCCCTATTATCCCTGCTGCTTTTCAGTTTTCTTTCTGTACAAGGCCAAATCTCACCCCAGCCACTGTCAGGCAGCAAGGGCAGAGGAGGAGAACACTGGAAGCCTGAGCCCAAGCTCTCCCTGCACAAGGCACAGAGGTTTCTTGTGCTCAGCAGCAGCAAGGATGGATTAGTCACCACCTTGAATTTTGAGTACACTTCCACATGCCATCTGCAAAGAAAAATTAAGGAAGTATCTCACCCAAAGGAAAATAAAACCACCACCATCTGAAAGCTGCCAGACAGGTATTGCAGCTGATGGAGAAAACACAAACAGAAGTATTTGCAAGCAGGGGGGAAAATTCAGGCCTGGGTCAGCACCATCCAGGTGTATTGTTGCAAGATGAGGAAAGTCTCCATAAATCACAACACTGCTCTCACAAGTGTCAGCATAGAATCTTTTAATATTTTACATAAAAAACTGCATACACATTTCATAATTTTATGTAAACATCATATACATCTCAGTTTTTGCCATGTCAGTTTATTAAAAACAGTCTCAGTACCACTGTTGAGGGAAGAGGGAGAAAAGTAAACAAACTTAATGAATACATTTGTTCTCTGAACCAGAGAAACACAAGATTATTTTCACCTGGAATGGCTACCCTGTGAAAATAAGTTTTAAATAAACCTAGATTCTTTGAACTGCCCTTTACTACTAAAGTTTGATGTAATCACACTGTGTAAGGAACAGTGCTTTCACCCATTTTTTTCCAAGGCAAAATGATACAGTGGTTTTATTTTGTCTTGTGTTGAAATAAATTTAAAACAAGACCCAGATGAGGTTACCAAGTAAGAGTGTTTCCAATGCTACAGTGTTGTATGCAGATGACAAGTGCATCGAGTATTTAATTAAAAAAAAATCCAAGTTGTGCAAAGTAATTTCTTTTGAAAAAAAACCCCAACTTTTAAATAAGCCGAAATCAACATACTTGCAGAAGACAACACTAAAGGAAGGAGCAGGCACCAAGATCATATGGCAATATTATCCCCTTTCCCCTTGCATCCTGCCTCATCTGTCAGGAGGACGGTGTCCGGGAAGGAGCACAGAGCAGTTCAGCTTTACTTTCCAGCCTGGTGGCTTCTACAGCTGGAGTCAGTTCAAGGCTCGCGTTATCAGCAGGCATCACTCAGGGCAAGTTCCCTTGCACCACACAAGTCCCAGCTGGGCGCCCCCTCCCCACCTCACTTTAAATAAGCACCCCCTGCACTACCCCAGTTTGCACAAGACAGAAAAGGTAAGATATATACAGGCTTCGCTTAGGATGACCCTCCCCTCCCAGTCTCGGTCTTCAGGGCACTAACTTCCACAGCAGGTCAGGCTCAGGCCGAAACATCTGCGGGAGAGGCGAGGATGTTGCCGGCAGCCCGGCAGATGCAGCCTCCTTCCCCAGCCCGCCTGGGGGCGGGGGGGGGAGGCACATGCAGGCAGGAGGCAGAAGTCCCTTCAAGCATCTCAGCTCCATTGCTCTCCTCTTGCAAAAGAGAGGAGACTGGCTGGGAGCTGGGAGCAGCAAGTGGTGGGCAAAGGGGAAGAGCCAGGTGCAGTGTTTGCTCAGTCCAGTCTCAGCAGCTTTGTGTTGTCGAGAGCCTGCGATTAACTCGCAGGGGCCGGTGGTCGGAGAAGGCTTCTCCCCACTTTATTCCCAAGACTCAGGGCATGCAATCCCCCCCCTCCCTCTGTCCCCCCGACTGAGCCAGCACAACCTTTTTCGGCCAAGGCTAAGGGAGCGTGCTCCCTCCCTTAGCCCTCACCCCGATTCATCGCCAGCCCCCAGCTGAGGGGACAGGCAGATGCCGTGTGCGTGTGTGCCCAGCTCCTCTCCGCCTGCCAACAGGTGACCCAGGCGCTGTGCCCAGCGCCGCTCTCCAGCCGCACCCTATAGGACTTTGCAGCAGTTGATGCAGCCGTTCTGGGTGCCATAGCGCTTCTGCAAGGCTGCTCGGGTGGCAGTCTCGAAGACCTCCCGGACACCCTCCTTGGTCTTGGCCGAGCACTCTAGGTAGTCGTAGGCCTGGATGCGAATGGCCATGGCTCGGCCATCCTCGGTGCGCACCGGCTCCTGCTTCATGCGGGCCAGCTCGTTGCGCACGTGCTCATCGTTGCGCAGGTCTTTCTTGTTGGCCACCAGGATGATGGGGACATTGGGACAGAAGTGCTTGACTTCAGGCACCCACTTCTCCGGGATGTTTTCCAGAGAGTCCGGGCTGTCCACAGAGAAGCACATGAGAATCACATCGGTGTCTGGGTAGGAAAGGGGGCGCAGGCGGTCATAGTCCTCTTGCCCGGCCGTGTCCCACAGGGCCAGCTCCACCTGCTTGCCATCCACCTCGATGTCGGCCACGTAGTTTTCAAAGACGGTGGGCACGTAGACCTCAGGAAACTCATCCTTGCTGAAGACGATGAGGAGGCAAGTCTTGCCACAGGCGCCGTCTCCCACCACCACCAGCTTCTTGCGGATGGCGGCCATGGCCAGGCTCGCCAAGCTGGCCTTGCCGTGCAGCAGGACGATGGCAGCGCCCTCCTCCCCGCGGCCGCCGCCTCCCCCTTCCTCTCGCTTCTCACAGGGCACCGTGGCGAGCCGGGCCCGCGCAGGCAGGCGGGCGCGTCCTCCTCCCTCTCCGCACCGGCACCGCGCCTCCGTCCCCTGCCTCAGGGGAGCGCTACGGCCGCAGAGAAGCGTCGCCGGTCCCGCTGGGCTCGGCCCTTCGCCGGGGAAGCGCTGCTGTCGCCGCTGCTCAATTCACCGTACTGGACTAAGCTGACCACACCGCTCCGAACCGCCACTGCCGCAAGCTGCCGACCGGCGCCGCTATTTAAAGGCGCTCGCGACTTTCTTAATATAGCCGGCCAATGCGAAGGCAGGGAGTGAGGTCATCCCCGGCGGAGAACGCCGCGATTGGCGGGAGGATGCGAGCGGGAGGCGGGGCATAGGGGCGTTGGGGGGAGCGGCTCGCGAGCGGCGCCTGGCCCGCGGCGGTTGTCGGGGCCGCGCTGTAGGGTGGCTGCTGGGGGGGCGACCGGACAGGGCTGGGCCGGGGCAGCGGGGTCGATGGCTCTGGGGTGGCTGGAGCCGGGCTGGGGGCGGCGCGGCCGAGCAGGCCGGGCTGTGGAGAGGCGGGACCGTGAGGCGAGTGCGGACGGGTTGTGACTGGGACTCCGCGGGGGGCTCACGGCGCTCGGCAGCTGCACCTTCGGAGGAGCACGGGGCAGGTCCCCCGGCCGCGCCGGCGACGAGGCTACCCTGCCCCTTCTCCCCCGCGCCTCCGGTTTGTGCCGCCCTCCCGGCCCCGGCGTGTAGGCTGCAGGGCAGGGCAGGGCCGGGCCGGGCCGGTCGCTGCCGTGGCCCCTCGCGCCGCCACCGGCCCTGCCGCTTGGCGTGACCGGTCTTAAGAGGCTGGCGAGCAACCGAGAAAACCAGAGGGAAAACCGCTGCGTCCTACCTGCGATCTTTAAAACCTTGGCAGAGTGGAACTGAGATTATCGCAGGCGGTTAAATAAAACAAAAGCCTTTGCTGGATGTCAGGGATAAACGCGGGACACGACCACTTCTTTTCCTGAAAGGAAGAAAAATCATCTCGTTTGAATCTCTCCTGCCAGCTTTTGGCCGAAAGGGAAGGGAGGAATTACAAACCGGGAGAAGAAGCAGACTTGGACCGAAACGCCCTTTTAGTCTCAATTTACAAAGGTATCGGAAGTCACAATAATGACAAAATGAATGTTGAAAATAAATGAGCGCAAAAGTCTGGAGTTTCAGACTGCTTGGAGGATAGGGCGTAAGCACCCTAACATAAACAGAGGGCTCACGCCGGGTGCGTTAATAAATCTGTTCCTTGTAAAGCCCCGCACCGGTAGCGGTTCGCTGTGTCCCTGTCGCCGCTATCGCTGTTTAACTGGGTGTTGCCTCGAGCTGTTTCCCTGCAAGGGCTTTCACCTAAACGATGTCCTGTGGGTTGGGCAGGGTTGGATCCAGTGTCCTCTCTTACTGACCAGCACTGGCATTAGTGATAGAGAACAAAAGAATGAGTGATTTGAACAATATGGTTGTTAATAAAATTGTATTTAAAAATATCCACTTGAAGACCAAATGCATCACCGAGTATATTCAAACTGCCTGACGAGTTCCTTGCAGCAGACTGTTATACAAGTGTGTGTCAATAGGACAAACGGTTCACTTACGGTTCACTTAATCCTAAACACTGAAATATAATTCATCTCCCCTGAGATTTTTGTACTACCCATTTCTCCTGTCAAAAGAGCATGTTCCTGGATGGTGATGGATGGATTTGTACCTTGAGCTTACGTAGGCTGTACAGCACATTTTACATGAAGTGAACATAATAAATTCAAACTGATGCTTGAAAAACAACAGAAACCAAACCCAGAAATAGTTGGTGTTCTACAGCACCTATGACCTTTTAACGGCTACATTTCTGATTTACGTTGTCCCTCCACAGCTGTTGTCACTGCCCACCGTCTCAATTCTTCATGAAAACAAAAAAAGTCGCGGGCGTGGAAGCCTTCCCCGCGCTGGCCGGTCCTTCTGGAGATGGAACACGGCTGGCTTGTAGCTATTTCCTCCACAAACACAATCACAAACGTGCGGAGCCTTTCTGATAGGCAGACAGAGTTAATTCGCTGTAGAGTGTAAGTTCTTCGAAATGCATTCGCTGGGCGACTCTCCGGAGGCTGCGTTAGCCCGGTGCTGGTTTCCAGCGGAGCCCAGTGCCACCTTGCGGCGGCCCCGCTGGTCCTGGTGACCGCTGGCCGGCCAGGCTGGAGAGCTCCGCCTCTGGGGCGGCACCAGCAAAAGCCGGCGGTGCCTTGTAGATCGTGAGAGGTGCTGCTCAAATATGCTTTAGAATCCGTTTTTGTTTGACTTTTGGGTGGTGTCCCAGTTTAGGGTCAGGGCGGCCCCTCAGACCTACAACAGACGCTGTCTGCTAACCCCCCTCCCTCCCCAAAGGGGAAGGGAAAGGGAATAAGGGAGAGAGACTCGGCCATTAGAAAAGGAAACTGGAACAGCTTGAATGAAAATGAACAGAAGAATAATTTAAAATAAAAATGGAATATGTAAAAATATATACAAAACCAGTATCAGTCCCAACCCCCCTGATGGCAATTATGTCACTGTTACCACTGATGCTGTGGATCAGGAACCAGGAGACTCCTGGACTGGGCCCAGCAGCAGACTGGAGCTGTGTTCAGGAACTGGATTCTGGTACCAGGTTTGGGAACACACAGTTTGGGATGGAAGGCAGAACGCACAGACCTCCTCAGATGCTCTGAGGAAGAAACTTTCAGAAGACCTGAGCCAAGCTGAGCAAAGCCAGCAAAGCGGGCCAGGAGAGGGGTGAGACCCTCGCTATCCCTCAGCTTTATACCCAATATGACATATATGGTATGGAATACCTCGTTGGTCAGTTTTGGGGTCACCTGTCTTGTCTGCTTCTCCCTGCACATGTGGCCTTTCACTTTCTGCACCCCCAAACATGGTACAGAAGATCCAGCAGTGGCCTTGGTCTGCACACCAATCCTTGGCAGTAACTCTAAACATGGGGTGTTACCACTGCCAGCAGCAGACACTGTCTGTGAAAACAGGCTGCTAGCTTCAGACAGTGCAGTTAGACAAACTGAACTGAAAAGTAAAATCACTGAACAAAATTAGTTCTGTTCTCACTCAAACCAGTACAGGTTGCACGAGGAACCATGCCTGACTGTTTAGTTTTGTCCTTTCATGAGCAAAACACTTCATTAAATAGGAAAATAGAATCATCAGAGTGAGCAATGACATTGATCATCTCGTCTATGCTGTGCCATGGAAGGTAGGGAAATACGCAGCTTGATCATTCCAACACACAGGACTCTCTTGTTCACCCAGAGTGATGCTGGTAATTGTCCGGTGCCTTGGCATGGGGAAGGCAAACCAAGTGGCCCACATCCATATGCTTTAACTTTTTTAGGCTTCAAAGCTGGCTTCATCCAAGCTTCTACTGGTCTCAACTTCCAAACTATGTCAAGGAAGTACTCTACGAAGGTCCAACTAACCCATCAAACTCATAGCATCTTCACCTAATCGAACCACACAGATACAGTTCCAGCACCAAGGTATGGTCTGAGCCATAACTGCTTAATTGTCTAGTGAAGTCTTCCACACAGCTACGCTGAAGGCCAAGGGCCCAATGTTTCATTTCTCACCTTGCAAGAAAGACCACAGCAAAGTCTATGTACTTCCTTGGCCTAGGGTTTCAAATGCTTTATAATTTTTTATTTTCAGAGGCTTTGTGTATCGGGAAACCCCAGCCCCATGACTCAATTAGTTTGAGATTGTGCTCATTTCACTGTACAATGGACTCTATAGGGAATATCTATCATTGTGATTATGACCCATTTAAACTTAACCACATAAAACCTGGGACTTGATCATGGCCTGGGTTTCACACTTAATGCAAATTTGCTACGTGCCACCTTTCTCCTGCAGTGGATTTAGCCCATAAACACCAGCGCCTTGTGTGGTACCTACCCTGAGCTGTCTGAGTGGAAGAGAGGAGGCCCTTAATTTATATTACCTTTTCAGTTATATATACTTCTCTTCTCAGGAGCATTCTTTCTTCAACACATACATAAGAGCATGAAGTGAGCCAGTCTCAAGCACAGTGAAAATCAGGGGTAGGCTTGTACATAGGAATCCTCTTCCCACTTGGATCGATGCATCAGGGATAATGGGAATCTGACCAGCATGGCAGTTCTGCAAGTGCAGCACACAAGAAGCACAGCAGCAGTACTGTAACTGAGCACAGTGGATAATAATCAGTGGAAGTGTTTAGGCTTCCATCTTGGAGTGGTGGCTGAGAGCAGAGGTGGAAAACCTGGAAACAAAAGAATGAGAAGAGGCCCTGTGATGAGGTGGCTTCTTCCTCTCCTCTGGGTATTTTGTACAGGACTGATTCTTTATTCAAGCATGGTCAGTCTGGAAGGCACCAAGGACTGTAGCTGGCTCACATATTTTACAGCTGAATTTGAACTTTATGTTGTAACTTTTATATTTACTGATCAAATTTACATCATATGCTAAACTATACTTATTTTAAGCAAGCTGAAACTTCACTTCCAGTTATCCCTTAATGTGCACTCTCTAAGCAGAAGAGTGGTTCTGCTGCACCACATACATCTGTATGATTGATGAAGAAAGTATGAAGTAGGAGAAAGACGACACCACTTCTTTGCTTTCATTGCCTGTGCTGGTGGTTTTGAGATTAAAACTTAGCCTTTTGTTTTTCACTTGCTTTAATCCAGTTGGCATTTTTTGTTGCTGAGAAGACAATTCCAGTCAATTACCGGAGATTGTTTCCAGATTATATTCTCCCCCTGCTCTTTTTGCTAAACAGATTTTCTAAAGGCCACGTCTGTAACTTGGATAATTTGTGTTCAAGCATAAATCTGTACCAAAAGCGTGAAAGCTCAGAGGGGAAGCTAATCTTTCTCCTTTTTGTCAATAAGTAGGCAAGTAAGTACATTGCCTGCTGTGGCATAACATGCTGAGGGAGCCGTACATGCCAGTAATGACATACTGAGTCCTGCACGCTGGCTTGTACTCTAATGCTAGCAACAAGCATCCTGCAGTCCTTGTGCAAGCAAAGCTTCTTGGTGAGGTAAGAAAAGCAAGAGCTAGCTACACATGAGCTGTTTACAGGCTAGTATGAAAAAGCTCTGAGTAGATGTGGGAGGACAGGCAGAAATGGTAAGTACCTGTCTCTCTAAGCTGCTAAGAGTTTCTGGCATATACAGGAACCAGACAACTTGTTGCATGTCACAGTAGGTCCACTGCTTTCCAGTGTCCATGAAGAAAAACAGAATTTAACTCCCAGATTCCCCTGTGATCATTTTTCTCCGTGGAGAAGCCAGAGTGATCTACCTAGAAATCAGATACCGAGGCACAAAAAGAGAAGGTGAAAAAGACCTGTGTATTTTCATACAGAGGCTTATGCTAAGTACAGTAAATGTGGAAGCACATCAAACAAGAAATGCCTTCATAATCACGAAGTGTTGTATGGGACCCACTGGCACTTCTCTCCAAGGAATAAGTGGGGCAAGTCAGAAGCTGATGACTTTCATTTTATCAAGTTCCTATGGCAAGACTGTCAGATTCATACTTGATTAGGACTTAGGAAATATGGTCTGGCAAAGTAAAATGTGACCACCACAGGAAACTGAAGTGGCCTCAGGTCTCCAGCTGACTACAAATTAAATAAAATCAAGTACCTCAACCTTAGGCTAAAATTTTTAGACCTAAACCCCGTCATCATAGTTGAAGAACTCATCTTTAGTTCTATGAAATAAATGGGCTGACCACATAACTGTAGTAATGAGCAGTATTTATCTGCATCACCAGTAATGCCTTTTGGAAGCTGTTCTCTGCAGAGACACCAAATTAATCTACCTCCAGTTCCATTTGTTCTCAGCTTTTAGTGGTTCCAGACACATTGCAGTCTTTGTCTACCAGGAAAATTGAGACAGAGACAGTAGAAATTACTTGTGTAATGCTAACAAGATAGCAGGGAATTCAGTCTTCAGCTCTGGAGTTCAAGATAGTATCCTTAACACCAGACAGTTCTTCCTCTGTAGACTCTCCACTTTATAGACTTCATTTCACTACTTTCAGGGTGATAAAACACTGGAAAGATTGCCTAGAGAGGCTGTGGAGTCTCCATCCTGGGAGATATTCTAAACCCAACTGAACACAGTCCTGAGCAGCCTCCTGTAGTTGATCCTGACCTGAGCAGGGCAGGGTGGAGTAGATGATCCCTTCCCACCTCATCCATTCTTAGATTCTGCAGCTCATTTTTCTGGGCTGCCTCAGCAGATTTGGGAAGGGGTGTCTTGAAGGTCTGTCTGGCAAGTCTACTGCTGTTTTGCACTCTAGTACTGTCAGCCCCCTCCAAGCAGTTCAGCACAATACTGAAATAGTCAGGATGAGTCTTTTGCAATACGAACAAGAAAATTTCTAAAGTAAGCATGCTGCAATTTGCTAATGAATTGTGTAACTTCCACTTCATTGCCAGTAAAGTAGGTTTCTTAAAAAAACAATTCGGTCCTCAGGTTCTCTTTGTAGAATGGTTGGTTATATTAAGAAACATCAACTTATTCCTTTAAATACTGTGGTCATCATGATAGTATTTGAAGAGTGGTGGTGAAGTTCTCTCTGCAGGGGAACCAGTGACCTAAGGACCTGTGGCAACAATATTAGAAGAAACCAATGTAATACTGAACATCAAGAAAGATAAGAAGGTTGATGCTGGAAATTACTATCCTGTAAGTCTTACAAACTTCTATCTCATATAAGTTAACCATGAATATCTAAAGACTGAGAACATTTTCTTAACTCCCACATGACAACAGATCTATGAGCAAAAGCAGCATAGACTTACACAGGATAGCTATCACCATTGGTACAGTTCCATTAGCAGACCATGGCAGGAAAAATGTACCTAATAAAACCTATTTGGTTAGTTGTTCAGTACAGTGTTTTATACTTCATCTCACTCCCAAAATTAAGTCATTCAATCTAGAAAATGAAATCTGTTACAGACTGAACAATGACCATAAACAATGTCTAAGATGATAAAACAGAAATACAGGACGCTGTGGGAGTCTTGGCTGCATCTGGACTTGGTTTATACCTTCATTTTGTGATCTATAATTACAGTCAAGAGCAAGGTACTCACAACTGCAGTTATTAAGAAATTAAATTTGCAGATATCAAAGAAATTAAGAGGGGTAAAAAATAGAGAACAACTTAAGACGGGAATATGGAGAGGGAAAAAAAAGACATTAAGGGGAGAAATCTAAACTAGTGGGATTTCTCTTTTCTCCTTCATGTGCTTCTCCGTGGACAGGCCTGACTCACAGCAAAGCACCCTCATTTTTGGGTTCCAGAAATCAAAGTGCTCTGCCCCACAGTGCCTATTACTCTGGTAGCTACCAAAATAAAACTAAGGGGTGATGAAGGTATTAAGAAACTAACTACTGCAGGCAAGGAGCCAATTAACACTAGAGAAGGAAAAGCTTTAGCTGCCAGCATTTGGGCATATGCTTACCTGGAGTGTTCTGCCAAGACAAAAGAAGGTGTTGATACAGCCCTGGAGATTATTAGCCAGTGTTCATTAAATGAAAAAAAGGAAGAGAAAGAGGCACTACAGGTGCTGCCATATTTTGTAAGAGGAGTGAACATTATTTTCTTGTTGGATTTCATCATGTGGGAAGTTAAGAAGATGTCTTTGTTGCTGTTGTGCGGGTGCTATAAGGGCTCTTTTTATGTTATAGGAGAGGGGGAAAATCCCTTATATCTTCAAAGTGTCACACTTGAAAAATGGAATTTGTTTCTTTCTCCACCTCCAAAACAGGCTGAAGAGCAGAATTCCAGATTTGAGCTGAGTACTGGTCTTGAGAAATGGCAATGACCAAGCTACAGTTCTGCACAGTGGTTTTTTGGTCAAGGGATATACACATAGACTAGGACAGGAACCTAAACCAGCATTACTGGGACGAGCATAAGAACATGTTGCTCAGTCAATCTAATCCTGCCTTCCTGGTATCAAGGCTTAGTGGCAAGCAGCATTGCTGACAAGGTTTCCCAGTGTGCACTCCCTTCCATACACTTCCTTGAAGGATGTCCTTAGGGAAGGGTGTCACCACACACGTATCCAATAGTCTGCTGTGCTAATATCAGGGGGGTTCTGACTGGCAGAACAGGTCTGACTTTCTTTGGGATTAATTTGTAGAGCTGGCCTGGGCTTGGTTCCATAAATGCACCGGGAATGCATCATATAATATAGGGTACAATGAAGGCAGTGTTATCTCCACCTTTTCTTCGGGCATAGGTAAATTAACTGGAGTAAAATAGCCTGGCTCTGGGGTAGGATAATCCAGTTCTTGATAGAATTCCTACTTTGAAAGTAAAGAAGTAAAAACACCAGACTTCACTTTCTAAATCTATTTGTCCTTATGATCTGAATGTATCTTAAATCTTTGTCTTTCCTTAGCACTTGGAGGCAGAAGACACAAAGTAAAGGGAATGCCAACAGCCACGCTCTCAGCTTTGCAAGTCATTAACAGTCTGGAAAGAGACAGAGACATGCCGTCAACCTAAGCAGAAAATCTCAGGGAATCACAGAAATGGACTGAAATGGAAAGGCTCTTGGTGCATCTCCATATTCCTCCCTTCTGTGAAGCACTGAATGCTGGAAGCCCAAGGAACTGAGTTATGGACAGACGTTAAAGGCACTAGTCTGGAAGTAGGCAAATAATGTGACTGCAGGTTTTGAAGGCACATGCTGTAACACAGTAAGTGGACAGAGACACATTTTAAGGTAAACCTCTTCTGATCCTGAAGTAAAGGTATTGAGCCTAACTGTTATTAACTAGGAGAACATGGAACATCACTCTCTTTTGCTGACTTTCTCGGTGCTGGCTTCATCTGGCAGCTTGGTTACAGTTTCCCAGGGGGAAATAAAATAAGAATAAACAAAAGTTTCTATGCTCCCTGGAGCTGTGCACTTAGCAAAGTTTACATTTCCAAAAGTACCTTTCTTCCAAGAATCTCTGAGCACTTTTCAACATGAATTACTAACCCACCTCTTACTGATAAGTACGTGTTATTTCCATTTTCAAAACTGAGAAACTTAAATTGCTGCCTAAAGTAACTGTGAACCATCTACTTCTTGGAGCTTTCTTCTTTTCTTGGCTTGATTTCCATGTCCTTTCCCTTTTGCCTCTTGGACCATTCATAACCTCAATTTCCTCGCCTCTCTCTCTACATAATCCCCTTGATGGAACCTAATATTGTACTCAAACTCTTCTCCCCATGCAACTTGGATGTGAGTGTGTGCTGTGCGTAAGTGCTCTCCTGATTCGGGTAGTAACGTACGTTACTGCATTTCCAAGAGCTGTATTTATGTAGATAGGTTTAAATTGTTATTTCCATTTTATAAGTGTTTGTGTGGGTGGGGAGGATTAGACTGCAGATAAGTTAAAGAACTCAGGTGTTGCAGGTGCCTCTGATGTGTGGTATTGAACTGGAGAAAGGCAGTTTTGCAAAGATGCGAAGCACTTACAAGTATTTTCCTCCAGAAGGGTGATTTGTTCAAGATAAGGGTAGCTGGTTTCACTCCCAGTATTCACGTATGTATCTCTGAATTAAACTGTTGTCACACTGATCTTAGTTTCTATTTCTTAATGTTAACCTTTTTATTGCTTTTATGTGAAATAAAGCGTTGACAATCTGTTTCCACTGTATACTCCTCTGCAACTGGAAAAAAGAAATCTGTGGGAGGTTTTTCATCATCCTTTCTCTAATGCTGTATAACCTATCTTTTTGTCATTTCTGTAAAAAATCCAAATGCTCTTCCTCTTTGTCTGTCTCAAAGCACTTTTGCAAGTGCAGGTTACTATTTGGCGCTTTGAGAAATCTGTTGGACTGTTGTCCATATTTTAGGGCATCCAGCTCCCGTGAGAAATCCACAGACTGGATAGTTTTGGGTTTTGTATTTTAGCATTGGCCTACGATTCAGAAAGAAGGGGTATAGCCCTGTAGTCAGTGTATTAGCCTAAAACATGTGAGGTTGCTTCTCTATTCCACTGCAAGCAACCATCTGTGTGACGGCACACAAGAAAGAGTGCGCATCTGCACTGCAAAGTAGCTGGAAGGAAGCAGTGCCCCATAGCAGCATGGAGCTCCACGGGTGGCAGTTCATCCATCCCACTTAAGATCATGTCTTCGGGAACTTCTGCAGCCTACAGCTCACATACATCCTTTAGCTGATGTTAGGCTTCCTACCCCCAGGCCTGCTGGGATGGTGGCTGTACTCCTGCATGTGGAGAGCTCAGGTATTAGCCACGAGAGAGCTAGAAAGCCTGTATGAGACTGATGCTGGGAAAGTGATATGTGCTCATATCTTAGACCTGGAGCAAAAATCAATGGTGATGAATCCATATAGAAGCAAACTGCCAGCAGTCAATAACCAGGCTAGACTTGAGCCAGAAGTGCTATCCTCTAATGCAAGTGTTTCTGGCAGTGTTGGAGGAGAGAGGAGAAGGAGAGGGAGAGGAAAGGAAAACCACAAACTGTTTTATTACCCCCCCCCCGCTTTTTTTCTTTACTTTTGTGAATTTAAATATTAAATACGATGTGTTATCAAGAAAAATAAAAAGCTAAGGAAAGAAGAGAAAATGGAAATTAACTGCACAGTCACAATTCATCCTACCAGGGCCTTTTCTAAGATGACATACACTGTTTACTCCACACCACAACAGTTTAAGACAGATGTCCAATTGAAACAGCAGAATGATTTATGCTATATTAGGTGAATATGATTACATTGCAATTAAATAAGAATTTCTTCATGATTCCAATGAAACAAATATGCAAATAAGTTATATTTATGTCCTTCAGTAGAAATAAAGAGAAAAAAGAAGAAAGAAAGAAGAAAAAAGAAAGAGAGAGAGAAAGAGAAAGAAAGAAAGAAAGAAAGAAAGAAAGAAAGAAAGAAAGAAAGAAAGAAAGAAAGAAAGA
>JANIJG010019717.1:32261-46492 GCA_024611175.1 Megaceryle torquata | reverse complement strand
GAAAAGATAAGAAGAGTAACAAATTCATACACAATGTATGCTATGGGAGGGGGTGGGGTGTGCAGAAGAAAAAAAAAGGCAGCCTTTTACCAATTTCACATGGTAAATAAATACCTGATAAGGGTCCTTCTCAAATGCAGGGGTTTGTGAATCTCAGGTGCTCAGACTTGTGAAGGCGAAGCAATCTGCAGAAAACCAAGTGTTTTGTTGATGTTTTGCCTTTTTTTTTTTCCCCCTTTTTTGATAATATAAGGTAGATTTTCAGTGAAAGGACTTTCTTTACAAAAGAATCAACTTTCCCATAGTGATAAAGATGTAACATCTTGTTCTTGATCATTACCAAGCACAATAATTTTTTTTACTTTTTTTTTTTTTTAATGGCAAAGATGGAGATGCTTTAAAAATGTTTTTACAACCTGTGCACATACCAGCTGGCACTGCCTGCTGTAGCTGTTGGCCCATTGCACTTCTGACAGGAAAGCAGGGTCTGCTTCAGACCTACACAATGAGACTACACAAAGCCTTCTGAACTTCTGTTAAGCCACAGTGCCCATCCGTCTCTCTCCTGAGCTAATTCCCCTTGTGTGAATAGCTTTTGGGGCCTCTTATGAATCCCACAACTAAAAAGCATGCAGCTAATATGTGCACTTAGCAGTTTAGATCAGGCTCTTCTTTAAAGCAGAATATAAGCTGAACATAGCAGTCTGCAATTCCATACATCAGGGACTTCAAGGTTATGACATGTAGAAATATAAACAATGGTGTAGCACCTTCCTCAACAAGAAGTCTCCAGTGCTTGTAATGTGGATGTCTGGTCCACTTTCACTCTGGAGTATAAAAGTATAAAAGCAGTTCAGCAAGCTGTGAACCAGCCAGAGTCCAAGACTCCAGTCCAGGCCCCAGCCTATCCAAAGGTGACCTTTTGGGTCTCACAGACATAATTTAACCCATGCTATCTGACTTTTTTCCCCTTCCTATGGTTGGCAATGGGCCAAATCTGAAGGTAGATTGAAATCGATAATGATTGGGGTTATCTAAGGAGCTAAGCAGGTGCTAGGACATGACATATTGATAGGGCAAATATATAAATCTGATTGTTGACATGAAAAAAACCTTCTCACTAGTTACCACCCAGACACGTAGGGAAGAAAGTCTTCAAACAGGAGCAAGGTCCTTTCTGACACAATCAGGATCATCTATGAATAATTTTACCTTGCAATCCTGAGTGGCCTGTACTCCACCCACGTGTTGCACAGGATCATATTGAGACCAGTGACTCAGACTGTCATTGGAGAGGATCCAGAAACTGACATCAGCCTTAATATATCCAGCTGTTGTTGTTCACTGAGTCGCAGATTCATGACAGAACACTGTGAACTCCCTTGTGTTCCCAGGGGCTTAGGTGGAATGAAAGCATGATATGAATTTGCAGCAGAACAGCCTCCATTCTAAATCTCTATTTTCCTGTGTAGAACTCGAGTCCTACAGAACTTCATTGATGTCCTTTGTCCACTCCAAGCATCACAACTGAGACCCTCTCCCAATACAGCTGGCACTTCAGAGGTGCTTTGATGTTTAGGATGCTTCCAATTTCACATCATCATATTAAAGCATTGGGACTTGACTTTTTAGACATTTTTCAGACATCTAAGACAGAATTTTCTGTTTTCTATTAAGTCCAGCCATGAGCACTCAGAAAGGAAGGACCACAAAACTGAGTTGTTTTCCAAACCTGAGTTGCTTGAGATGGCCACTCAGGGTCAAGGTCAAGAATCGAACCCGCAACTGAATGACTCATGGCAGGAACAGAACAATACTGCTCATGAGCATATCCACCAGTCTGGAGACATCATGACAATTTTTTGTCCCATCAGTCACATCGAAAGCCAATTCAGGTATCTCTTTGTTGAACCACTTAGATAGTTGATAGTTAGTCCTATTTCTCTAGAGGAACCAGTTGTCTACATGCACCACCCAGCTACTCTTCTGCTTTGCTGACTTTAAAGCAGGTCTGTGCTTCTCTTCAGAGGCTCTCCTCTCTTCTGGTCCTGATACCAAGAGTTTCTGGGGACTCTCCTACAGTGAAATCTACCCAAGGAGTTCCCAGGCAGCAAACAGGGGGAAGGACATCTTTTCCTTCCCTCCGTAATTTGAATTTATAGTTTCTCCTACAATTCCATGATCTCTGTATATCTGGAATGTTTACACCCTTCTCCAGAAGAAGCTTGTAGCTCAATAATTAGTCCTATTTCGTGAACTTTCCAAGGCCTAATAGTTCTCATACACATTTGTAACCTTCAACTTGGCTTAGGAAAAAAAAAATAAATTCAAACACCACCACACAATCCTTGTATAAGAGAAAATTTTGTAGAATACATTGGAATTCAATTCATCATCCATATAATTGAGACACTTTTTATTCATTCATCAGTGGCTGCTAATGCACATAGGATACTGAGATGGAAATCTTCTTGCAAAATTAAAATACAGCAAAAGAAATCACTTAGAGGAATCTAGTTTTTCAAAGTAAACAATAAAAGCTGTCATATCTACTACCTATTTCACACAGGGGACCACAGCAAGTGATCCTACTGGCTTTAAAACCAATGAAGCTCTTTCTTTTCTGACCATTAACTGTAGAGATGAAAGCCTTCTTTCACAGCAGAGTAGATAGAACTTGGCATTGACTGTGACCACTTCTCATCAGGATCCTGCCTGCAGTTCCAGATACAGTTGCTGTCCTTACCCATTCAGCCACTGGTATCTCTAGAGGTGCTTGCAGTTGCTGCAGAGTAGGGCTCTGTTGTGGACACTTTTTGATCCAGATCTGGATGGTGGCCATTGCATTTATATTTTACACAGACAACTGGAAAGCCTTATATAGGAACAAAAATGCTTGCTGTTGCCTAAGTACTTATTTTTCCATTTCTGGAGGAGCTCAGTTTCTTGGCTGTTCACAGCTTCTGTTGCTCTGTGTTGTCCTGGCCAACAGCCAGGATCCAGGTAGCATGTCAGTCCCTTCCCAAAGAAGCAATGGCCAGATCACAGGATCAGAGGATGTCAGATGATCTTTCACTGCAGACCTAGATAGAGTAGGAGTGAGAGGAAAATCTTTCTTCCTTGTAGTGTTATCCACACAGAAAGAAAATGAGAGCACAAGTGTTACTGACAAAGCTGTGGTCCATATGTGTCACGGAATACCAGAGGGCTTAGCCCTCCATCGTTGTGGGTGAAGGCAAACAGATCTGATATTTTTGAAAGATCCAACATATAATATTTATTTTGATCACCTAATTTCTAAACAATGCCCCCTCTTCTATGGATACTCACCCATGCAGTCTTATTCTCAATATGGGAGCTCAGTTGATTAAAAAAAGAGCCTACCATGCCAATTATTTCTAGGCAAGGTTAAAACACTTTGTACAAAGAAGAGGAGAATCTCAAACACAGGAGACATATCACCTATCCCACCAGCAGCATAAATGGCAGAAGTAACAGTGAATGAACAACCCATCGAATTAGGAGTGTTTTTAAATAGCCTCTTGACTAAGAATTGATGTCTCATTAATCTAAAGTATATCACAGTGAGAGCCCTAGTAACGTCAGATAGAATAACTCTTCACATTGCAGAGACTGCAGCAGAAATGTCACAATAAAGGCCTTTACTTTTATTTAAGACTGCAACAACTTCTGCTGTAAGACTCTGAAGAGCTGGTGAATATGATAAGTTGCCTGGTTTACAAAGGTATGGGTATGCTGTGTGGGACTGGAATATACTGTCTCAAGGGGATGTCACAAGAGCTGTGCAGCCAAATGCTTTCAAAGTCAATGTCATTCATGGATGAAATGTGGCCAGTGGTCAGAGAGGAAAATGATGCCTCAGTGACCTGGTTCCATATCTGATTGCAGCTGTCTTGTGGTGTGAGACAGGGCTTTTCTGTGCTGTTTTCCAGCAGTGAGCTGAACAGAGGTAATGCTAGTTCCCCTCCAAATGTAGATGGGCATGGAAAATTCAGAAACTGTACTCAGAAGGTCCAAGACAAAAGCTGACCAAAAAGCAAAGCAGCCCTCATCAGGTGGAGTTACACCTAGAGCTCAGCAATAACTAATATTCTTTTCACTTATATTGCCTTTTCATAATCATGCTTAGATACTTTGTTTTCTCTATAAACCTTCTTCCTTTTCCCCACTCCTCTACTAGACCTGGGTGTCTACAGAATTTCATTTAGGATCAGATGGTTTAAGTTAGGGATAAGGTGGAGTTTATGCTCCAGAAACTTAAATTTAGCTATGTGCTGAAGCAGAACATTACCTCAAAATGCTTCATTATAAAAATGCTGAACCAAAATATTTGGATTTCTTAGTTCTCTTATTACTTTTCTTGTCTTGGGAATGGCAGCAGGCTGAACACACAAATCTGCTAATAATTTGAAGCTGCAATTTGACAAATATATGAACTTTAAGTGTTCGTGTAACTAAGGATGTCTGCATGGACCTAGGTTCAAGGCCTGTTCACTGAAACATATGGAGATTTAAGGCATCACAGGGATTGACAGAACTGTCTAAAGTGCTTGGGAAAGAAGGAATAGTAGCAACATCAGGGACTCAAGAGACACAACAGACCCAGAAAAGCCTCTTCACTAGCCAAGAAAACTGCAGAAATGTCTCAGTGCCTGTGCATAAGCCTGTTGACCATCACATGTTGTTTTGGAGCAGTAGGCTTCTTGCCCTCACAGCATGCTTCCTGCTGCCTCTGCCTGCCACCCTCTCCCACCAGCTGTCAGGTTCTGGCACTTGCTCCAGGTGCTGACAGCTTTTCTAATGCATCCTTTCCAAACACAGAGAGGCTTGGGATTTCACATCCAATAGCCCCCCACCCACCCTCTTTTTGGAAAGGCCTCTTAGCATCAATGACATTGGCACAGAAGCCTTTATGGTTTGTGACAGGTATGAAAGGCCTGGCTTAGAGCAGGGTTAGTGTGGGCACTCACCAAGTCTAGGGACTAAATGTTTTTAGGTCACTGGTAGAGGATTCCATAGGAACTCCTAGTGTTGTCTGAATACCAACCCAAAGGAACACTAAGACAACTTCAGTGAAGGGCTTATCCAGCCTTTTACCTGGCTATTGCTCTAATAATTTCTTTACCTGTCTGTATGGGCTTTGAATCTGGACATAGGCGATTCTTTAGTGCCTTTTTGTCCAGCATCCAAGAGGCACTATTTTCATGATTTTCTACTAGTTTTAGCCTTTGGTGTGCTGGGATATGCTCAGATCCAGACAAACTTGCATGGGTATGGCTGAAGGGGCCACTCAGCATTTTGACAGCCATAAATGGGTTTGAGAAATGTTCAAGCACCTGGATAAACTCTGAATAAAATACATATCCTATATAGGCTGTAACCAGGTTAGGGATCAAGAAAAAATATTATTGATAAGTATTGATACTTATTGATAAGTAACTGCCCTGTTCACTACAGGTCTTCCTTCCATTGAGAAGGAACTGTTGAGTTGCTCACCATGGTCACAACTGAAAAGTCTAACAGTAAAATGTCAGCAGGGAAGAATTTTGGCGTCTTCCAGAAATGTAAGGGGTGGAATCATGTGCTCACCATCACAGACAATCTGGTGTCATAACTCCAGACAAGGCAAATTTTTGGAGAGACAGAGAGGAACCAGGCCTTATCACTTTGCCCAGCAGCAATTGCTGTAGTGCTTTCTTGGTTACTGAATACAGAGAAACCTAAACCTTTGAGTAAAACCATAAAGAGCAGCGAGAGGAACCAAAAGTACATTTGAAGAGGTTAATTAACTTCCTGTAGAGAGCAGCAATCTTCCCACTCCTTCCACAGCAAGCATCCTCATGCTCTGATGGATCCCCTTCCATAACTACTGACTGCTTCCTTTTATCCCTACAGACTCCTCATAGAGTGAAGTTGAAAAAGTCAACTCATAGGATATAAGATAAGTAAGTCACAAAGGATGCCAACAATTTCATCATACTGTCACTGCCAAGTACCCAAGGTCTAACTATAATGCAGATACAGTTTTCAAAACTCTCAACTGAGTCAGCTGCTCCAAAGGCAGGACACATTCCGTCCAAGCACCAACTCGTTGCTAAGTACTGTAAGTCAACAGTTGGCTTCCTGCCTTCCTCTCTTAAGCTATTTACCATCAAAACATGTCAGAATGGTGGAACATCAATTGTTGTCTGATAAACAAAAGCAGATTTTTTTTTCCTTATCCTTTCCTGTTGATCATCTCCTTTACATTGGCTCCTCACTGTGCTGCTATCAAACACAGCGGACAATACTTTCTAAGGGGAGGGATCCTAAACAGAAGAGTACAGTTTAATCACTTTTGAAGAACCCTGTCAAACAAAAAGCTGAGGCATCCCAGAAATTCCTGACCCATCTTATTTTGGAGCAGGCAAAACCTGCTGTATAAGTGCCCAGTGCTGATTCTGGTCTAGTGTATTGTAAAAATTGATAGACACTAATTTATCACTATAATCTTGACAGCAACAGACAGACTGGAGCAATATCATGTATGGCACAAGGGTAGTCAGTGCATAAAATCTTCCCACATGTCAGTTGGTCACTAAGAAACAGAACATCACTGCCCTGGAAATTCAGGAACAATATCACAGGAACTGAGAAGGTAGTTGAGTAGAGGAAGAGATGCAACTTTTGCAAGGACACTTTCCTAGGCATATGGTATTTAATATACACCGATCCCTGACCTAAGTACAAGCAGATACTTTGGAGGTAGTTTTATCAATATTATTATCATTAACATATTATTCCAAGAAAATGCCTTTTTAAATTTTTAAAATTTTTTAAATGTACTTGAAGAAAATACCAGATGGGACCAAGAAATAGTTAAGAACTATCTAGGTGGATGCTTTCAATTGGCTTCTCATACAGATAGTTGGAAATGGTTCTGCCATTAATGATAATCCATGGCTTATAAAATTAACAGTACGACCTATGGGC
Organism: Megaceryle torquata; assembly: GCA_024611175.1. Taxonomy (NCBI): domain Eukaryota; kingdom Metazoa; phylum Chordata; class Aves; order Coraciiformes; family Cerylidae; genus Megaceryle; species Megaceryle torquata. The sequence goes on along the minus strand of JANIJG010019717.1, from coordinate 39,499 downwards.
AGTAAGGACAAGTACCGACCAGTCAAAAACTAAGCAAAATAAATTGATAAAAGGTAACATTCAATCTTTGATGATACTGTATGTCATCAAATTCAACTCCAGGCTCCATCTGTGAGCCAGAATTTGTTCTGTAAAAGTTAAGCTGGTAGAGGAGACTAGGAAGGAGAGGGAGAAAACAACAATTTGAACTCTACCAGTTTTTATGAAAACTGCTGCAGCTGACTAGCAACAATCTTCATTTCACAATATATTATGAATACATCTAGGTGTAGCAGGATTTGGAAAAGATATATGGTATTGGTAACGTAATGCAAATGTCTGTCAAAGACAGTAAATGCAGCTACAGAGACAGACAGGGTAAGTTCCAGCTCTGTCTAACATATGTACCAGGGACCACACACAGCTTGGACTTTTGCAAAGCCCACAGAGAAGGAAGATGAATAATACATTGCAAGTAAATAGTTTGGTACAAACACCAAATTCTAGTTCCAGGCATATCCTTTTGAACTTGTACAAACGTCACAGAAGTCAGAAAGGGTTTACAAATACATTTATATGGGGTTTTTAAATATATCTCATTTGATTTGTCCTTTGGAATATGATTCTTCTTTAACACAGAATTTCAGGCCAATTCACCCAGAAAATCTGTCTTTCAAGTAGGTTTGGAAGGGACTAGACAGCCTTGGTAGAGAAAAAATGAGAAAGATCTTGGTCAGCCTTTCTGATTACCTATGTGGATTGGTCCTGTTATGATGGAGACAAAACACCTGTTCACTTTGGTGCTTTGGCACAAGCTAGTAGTCTTGGTTTCAAAGTACCTTGTGAATCCAGTTCAACAAATGAGCCCTGGCACTGAAAGAATTCCAATACAATGCAATAGCTTCGGGGTGTAGTCATGAGCACTGACAGCTATGCACAAAATATTTTCTTTATTCCTTGATGACATTGCCCTTGGGGATGTTGTAGGAGGGAGGAGGTATAAAAGGAACATTGGAACATCCTTGTCCCACTCAGCCACATGGCTGAAGAAGGTTTTCCTGTCCTACAGCCCAAGAGACTGGTACAATCACAGTCACATTTGTCTGCTTTATCTCCACAGGTGGAATTAGTGTGTATGCAGTTACAGCTGAGTCAGTTCAGAGAAGTTCTCAGCATGAGTCTCTAGGAAAGCTCAGTTTCATGCCTCTGGACACACACCAACATGCCTTAAACATGTGGCCATCCCACTTATGTCTTATTTGCATAACAAAATAACTCATTTTAAACATGTAAATTCTTTCTTGGCATATTTGCAGTTTTGAAGTCAGAAGGAACTGAAGACCTCTCCCTTTGAAAGGCATCAATCTGACTTGAAAACTACCACAGCACACTGTTATCTCCTCTGCCAAAAGAGATGAAATAAAAAGCCAGCTAGTGTTTCACTGAATGGCTGCTTGGTAAGATCCTGTAATAGGGAATGGTCAGATGTCTGTTCATTCCATGAGAGAGATGAAGTGGAAAGGCTGTTACACCAGGGCAGCTTGCCTCTGCTCAGATCTGGCCTCTTAGACCTTTCTGGTCTTTGTGACAGTGACTGTAGGGGCAAAAACCACAACTCACCCCACAGAATGTGATCAAAGCAGCATCAGACTGAAGATGTCTTTTTTTTATTATTCTTCTTTTTTATGATTATTATTTTGTTCTCTAATTTTTAATTTTCATTTGTATGTGTCTTCTTCTCAACAGAGCTTCTGTTATCCCTCAGGCTAGTGAGGTTCTCATTTATTGTTTCCTTCAATTTTCCCATGCAGTAAGTGGTGGTATCATAAATGGGAAACTGTTCACTCTGCCTCTTTCTTCTCAGCTTCTTAAAGACACACCCTAAATTATTCAGTCCCCTCTCAGAGGTGAGGCTACTTTCTTCACTGCCACAGTCTTCAGATGCTCTATCCTTATTCTTGGCAATCTTCATATTGTAAGCAACAGCCTCCATGTGCATCATTCCCAGATTAACCACATTCATTGCTCTCTTCTCTCCAATTTTAAAATAAATCTCTGAATATTTCCTGAATTTTCTGACCTCATGGAAAATGTAGCCTCTCCAAAACCACCATTGATGATAGCATGCATTTACAGGACATAAGAAATATCCATCCTCTGGTTCTACTTCTGTCTTACAAACCTACTCATTTCCCTAGTGTTTCATAGCTTTTTCCCCATCAGGCATAAGGAGTTGATCAACATTGGTAAGGATTTAACCATTTGCCTCTCTGTGTAGCATTCCTGAAAGGATCTAATGATGAGGTGATCCCAGCTTGCATATAACATTGATGTCTGCCCAGTACTTTTTCTGTTGGCTTTCAACACAATGATGACTTAAGAGTTGCAGCGTAGATCTTGCAGCACAAAGACAAGGCAGATAAAACACAATCACCTCACATTTTCCCCAGCCTCTCTTTTTTCTGCATGCCTATGACACCTTGGTACTGATGAGTACTCAGTTTAGGAGTCTGCCAATTTTATGGCTATCTAGGCTGCCCCAAAGGTTAAAGCATTTTATCAGTGCTGTGCAATTTCTTCCTACTTTCCTCTATTTCTTTCTCTTTTATTATTGTCCTTATTATCTCTGTTTTCAAGTGATCCCTTGTAGTGGGACTGTTCTTTTTGGTGGATCTAAAGGTTGTACCAAACTGAAACCCTTGTACTAAACTAGTCATGGTTTTCAAAAAACATGACTTACTATTAGATAGTCAAACATACCTAAACTTCCAGCACACATTTCAGCGTATAACGATGGTGAACTGTGTCCTTTTACTACACATATAGAAGATAAATATTCAACTCTTGTTATCTGTTCAAAAGCACTTATGAGTTCAAAGCCCCAGGAAAAACAAACATTCCCCTTGCCAAGAGATGGAAAGCACATGTAAGCCTATGAAGAACAGACCATCCTACTCCCAAAGTAGTGGAGAGTATATTTTCCATAAGGCAGCTAAAAAGCATCCTGTGCCATAGCTGCAATGAAGTGCTATAATTGGGCCTGCAATTAATGAAATTCCTGTAGGAGACTGTCAGAAGTCTTAATTTCACTGTTTAGAGAATTATCAGATTCATAATGAATCCTGTATGCCAGCTTTTCATGCCAAAGAAGGAAAATTGCCAATCCAGAGAACAAGATTCATCCAGGAGGAGGTCTCCTGCAACACAGAGGGGTTGGCTGTCATTATACCTACAGCTTGTTGGGGCAAATACATCCCTGCTAAAACTCCTTTAAGTTGGATGAAATCACCATTCTCATCTCCAATTAGAGAGAATGAGTGAGGTTGAGGATAATATGCAGTCACAATATCAAGTGATGCACCATGGACTAGTAGATCAGGCTGTTCAGTAGAAAATGCCACCATGTGTCACCACTGGGCCCAGAATTTGTCTGCAGTGTAAGGGGAATGTGGAAAATGAAACATAAAAAGGCAGGAAAAAAAACCCCCAACCCCTCAAAAATGAAAAAAACCCAACAAAACAGAAAGAATAAAACAAGAGGAGGGGGGGAAATCTACCAGCCCTGAATGAGTCTGTAAAAGACACCATTTTGATTTCTCTCTGGAATATAATTAGCACTTAAAAGTTACCATCCTTACCGTGCAGAGAGAGCAGCCCTTGTCAAAACCAGTGCCTTCAATATTCTCCTCTACATCGAAAGTCTATCGCTGGTGCCTCAAAGCCACTGCTGCGGTGACAGTCACGCAGTTGTGCGTTGTCTGCCTTCATTCAGGTCCTATTGCTGAAGGTATTGAAATGCTTTCCTGAATCCCTGCCAAGAATAGCAACCCAGCCTTGTACTGGGTTAAAAAGATGAGATATTGGGCTGAAAGGCTCAAGCTACGGATGCTCTATTTTAGTACTGTGGACCCCACCACGTGCGAAGGGTTTGCACAAAGCCCAGTGCCTCTCTGAACCCCTCCTCGGGAAAGGGGTTTTAATTTACATGCTGTAAATTTCTATGAGCAGGGATAATTTTATTCCTCGCTGTACTTGGCAAATTCTGTTTTCCTTTCTCTTGAATGACAGCTTGCGAGCTTTAGGATTCTTTTAGAAAGAGCATGTGCAGAGGGAGGAGGGGAGGATATTATCAAGAAACTCGGGAGATAAATCATATTTTTCTCTACGTGGCTTAGATGTGTGGGTTTGGATTCTCAAAGGGCTCGTTCCTCCTGTATCCAGTGTGAGTTAAATGCTTTAGTGTCTTTGAAGATGTGGACCTGAGGAATTGGTTTCATTGCAGATCACCTCTTTTGAGAACGTTCCTCCCTTGTGCTTTGGGAATGTGGGAACTTTCCTGAAGAATAAACCTCCCAGAAATGAGGAGTGTTCCTGGGTGTGTTCAGGCAGTTAATGGCATCCTCTTCCCTAAGGAAAACACGCACTCTTTCCCCAGATCCTCCAAAGCTGGTGAGAGCACAGCAGAGCTAAGCAGGCTGGAGACTCCCTCTTCTCTGTGACGCTGCTGAGGACCCATCAGCGTGGTTCTCCACACCCTCTGGGCTGGGGACACCCATCCTCTGTGCCACTGTCACCCACGTCACCTGGAGTAGTGGCGGGGTCTTGTCATCACCCGTCCCTCTGCATCCTCCTCTGATTCTCTTAGGAGTAGCCCAAGAGGTGGCTTGTAAATTCCTCCCCTGTGTCTTCAGCAGCTGGTGAAATCTTCTCACTGCGAATTGTAATGCTGGGACTGAACAAGCTGAGATCCCTCCACTTGAAAACTTGTAATTGCCTCTTGTTTAATGATGACAAACCTGGATTAATAATTGCAGCCCGCTGGGACTACGTATTCTCTGGAAATTACCGCGCTAGCTCGGCTGGCCGCGAGCGTCAGAGGCCACGAGGCAGCCCCTTTAGGGGGGCGAGTGCTGGGGAGAGGCCGGGGTGTGTGTGATCACATAAAATGGGGTTAGCAAGGGGGAAAAAAAACAACCCAGAAAGTTTGAATTTCAGGGGCTGAGCGGAGACTCCAGCACTGCGGTGTGAAATAGTTGCAGTTCTGATCACGGTGTGTCCTCTACGTGAGCATGGGTGTTAAGGGAGAGGCTTCTGCTGATGATTGTGCAAAATGATGTGGTTTCCTCTCTGTCTTGCAGCATGAGGTAGGATTCTTGGTCTTGTTTCTAGCTTGTTATGGCAACTGTGTGGCTCAGTTGGTGTTCCCTGCCCTGCTTTACCTGGAGGTGCTTCAGGGGCACTGCCAGCCTTCGCTGCACAGCAGCGACTGGTTTCCAGGTGAATCTGGGGATGTTTGCCTGTCTCTAGGAGGAGTGGCTGGGTCTCTGGTGGGTGGCGGTGCCGCTCAGGCAGTCAGCCACCTGATGGTGCTGCAGTTTGGTTCATCTCAGCCATGCTTCTCACCTGCCCGGAGCTGCGTGGTACCTTTGGGGCTCCCCAGGCATTAGGTTGGGTCATCATTAGCATCCTTCCACTTCCCTGTCTTAATCATTTGGCTTTTTTCCTTTTCAGTTACTGGAAAGCGTTGCAAAAGCGAGTTGTTTTGTTGTGTTTTGGTACAGTGCTCCCAGTGCTAACGTGGCTCGGACTGATGCGACCGTGCCTGTGACGATTTGTACCGACAGCTTCCGTCCGAACGATCAAACCCCTACCCAGCCGAGCAGGGGATGCTGCAGCTTTAAAGCATCCGAGGGCTTACAGCTTTTTAGTAGAAATTGTTCCCAGAATCCATGTCACAACTCCTTATATGGTGCTGCTTTCTTTTTTTTCTTCCCCTCTTAGTTGCCATGACAACAGCAGCACTGCACCATTCATCAGCTCTGGTCCTGGGCTGCATCACCAGCCCTTCGGCTTACTCCGAAATGTTGAGGAGAGCCTCAGTGAATCATTCACTCCGGTACCCTGCGCCATTATTTACCTTTTCTTTCAGCACTTTGCTCTAAGAAAAGAGCAAATTCAACTGCGCCATAGAAAGAAACTGTAAAAATACCTCAATCCCCCCCTCCCCCCCAAGGGAGGCGTATAGTCTACATTTGCTGCAGCGTTCTGGAAGGAAAGGCTCTTTGATGCCGAGGGCGAGCTCTGCCTGTGAGCTGCTCGGAAATCATCCCTGAGCCTGCTCGCTGGGGACAGAGAAGATGCAGAAGTGATGTTATTTGGGGGCAGCGGGCACCGCGGGGAGATGCCGGTTGTTGCTTTTGGGAACCGAGTTGACATCAGCAGCGGGAGGTGTCACCTGTAACATCATCCTGACGTTGTGAGCAGCAATATGGAGCCGGCGCTGGGGAGAGGGGTGGACCAGAGGAGGGTTCTTACTGAAGTGCTGCTCTCAAGGCATCGGTGCCCGTGAATTACCGGGCTCGCTGAGCTCCTGCGGCAGGATCGCTCGCTCTCAGGTGCTGGGCAGAGAAGACAGAGCCTTGTGAGTATTCGGACGATGTCTTGCGTGGACTTGGATTTAAATTGTGTGAGGCGTTGTCGGCCTCCTTGAACTCTGCAGAAAATTGGTGGAGAATAAGGGATTCTGATCTTCCTGGTTTAGGAGGAAGCCATTACTAGCAGGTTTGTAGTGTCAGGAAGGGGGTTATGCTGCTTGGGTTATTTTTCTTCTACTTGTTGTTGCGATACTTTTACGTAACCTGAGTTTGTCACCTGCTTGCGAGGATGTGCAGAATTTCACGTACAAAATGTCAAATGAATGGGCAGGGGGGAAAAAAAAACCATCTGATTTTTGACGTGGCTGAAATAGAACTCCTGAGGAGGGAGTTGATAAATACTACACATATCAAGACTGTTTAGTTGTTTGTAACGTATTAGAACAATGGGATCTCAAGATAAGGTTTTCCTTCTCTATTGCAAGATGACCACAAATCAGATCTGAGTGGGTTATAAAACCCCTGTGTGCTGGGGGAGAGAGGAATTTGCTTCTCATTAAGAGTGAGATGCTTAATTCAGTGCTACCAGAAGAAAGACAAACGTAGAAACAATCATTTTCAAGGTCTGATTTGAAGAAGAGCTATCCAAGTGCCTCTAATTTTTGAGGGGTGTCGTGCTTGAAATTGTTCATGTCAGGACAGCCTTTCATCCTTTTTAGGTATTTTTATATCCTGCTGTTCGCACTACGCTTACATGTCTTTTTCTAGCTTTCTTTAACTGTCACGCTGTCAGCGTGACATGGATCTGAAATTCATGTTTCTGGTGTAGGAGTGGAGGTTGGGTTGGAGGCCCACTCTTGCCTTTCTGAACTGCTCAGGAATGAC
>JANIJG010019716.1:45641-73029 GCA_024611175.1 Megaceryle torquata | reverse complement strand
AGAACATTTAAAGAGGTAATAAACAGAACAATTACGGGGGGGTGGGCAAAGCATTAAAATCTGTCTATTTATGATACTAACTGTGGACCAAAGAATGAGTTCTCAAGATGCAAGAGAATTCTATCCAGTCTGAAAATCCTACATAACATTAGACTACCTTCACTGACCAGTGCATCAGTAGGATAAAAGGAATACTATTTATTTATAGAAAAATCTTTATTGTAGGAAGCATTTTCAACTTCTGCAATATGTGCTACATTTTCCCTAGTATAATCAGAAGAAAAATATTCAACAGACTTAAGTCATCGGAATTACTTAAAGAAACCAACAGTGTTGTGTAAAACTGACATTTTAACACTGATAACTATTTTATCATTGATGACAGCATCTGAAAAGCAGCAATTCACAGCTATGAAACAACCTAATTTCACTTCTAGAGGGGCAAGGAAACAGTTTTAAATAACACCAATGCTATTTTTTCAAGTTTACTGAGGATACACTGTCCTTCAAAGGTCATGGCTGTAGGGGGACTGAGGGCTGTAGGGCTCTGAGGACTGGAAGTAACTCCTATTTTCAAGAGGGAAGATACAAGGAGCTACGGGCCAGTCCCTCCCTCAGTCACTGAGTAGGTGAAAGAACAAATCCTGAAGGACAAGAAGGTAAAGTCAGCATGGATATATGAAGAGGTAATCATGCCTGAGTGACCTGACAGCCTTCTACAACAAGACGACTGTCTCTGTGGCTGAAAGGAGAGCAGATGATATTTATCTTTATGTCAGTAAGGCTTTCAGCACCTTCCCACATAACATCCATATAGGCAAACTGATGAAATATGGACCAGGTAAGTAGACTGTGTGTTGGACACAATGAAAAGTGACTGGACTACCAGGCCCAAATGGTAATGAACAGCAACACAAAGTCCAGATGGAGGCAAATCACTTTGCAGGGGCTAATACCATTTAACATCTTTATTAACGACCTGAATCCTGGAACAAAGAGCCCCCTCAGGAAGCTCAGGGACAACACAAAACTTGGTGGAGTGGTTAATGGATGGCTGTGCTGCCAAGCAGAGGGACACTGAGAGGCTGGAAAATGAGCTATCAGAGACCTCATGAAGTTCAAATAAAGGCAAATGCAAAGTCTTGAACCTGGGGAGAAATAATCCCAAGCACCAACAAATGCTGTGGACAGGTTGGAAATCTGCTGTGCAGAAGAGGATCTGGGTGTCCTGGTGGACACCAAGTTGAACATGAGGCATCAATATTCCCCTGCAGCAAAGAAGATTGGCCTTCCAATGCATCCCAGGATGCAATGCCAGCAGATCAAGGGATGTGGTCCATCCCCTCTGCTCAGACCTGGTGAGACCACAGCTGGAGCGCTGGGTCCCATTGAGGGGCTTCTCAGTATGAGAAAAACAGAAGAGGGCCAGGCCACACATATGATTAAAGGTTTGGAGCATCTCACACATGAGGAGAAGCTAAGAGTGCTACGAATGTTGAGCCTGGAGAAGAGAATGCTCAGGAGGAATCCTGTCAATGTGTATGAACACCCGATGGGGTAAAGAAGGTGGAGTCATACTCCACTGTGCCCAGAGAAAGGATGAGAGACAGTGGACAGAAACTGAAAGAAAATTCAACCTAAATGTAAGAAAATACTTTTTAAACACTTAAACAGGTTGCCTAGAGAGGTCACAGAGGTTTTTATCCATGGACATAATAAAATAACAACTGGCCACAGTCCTGAGTAATTTGCTGTAATTGACCCTTCTTTCTCTGCAATGGTTGGACTAGAGCCTTTCTTAATGATTCTGTGCTGCTGCTCTGCCCATCTGAATTTTCAGTCTGCATTCCTTCCTCAGCTTAATGACTTTAAGTGAACACATCCCTAAAATCTGGCAGCTTCAGATGATTTCATTCTGTTTTCTAAAACTGTTACCTTGGGACTTACCTATCTGAACTTATGTAGAGAGGACTGTAACAGCCAGTTAAAGTCTTTTGGCTTTAAGAAAATTAGCTATTAGCTATGACTGACAGATTCGACTCTCAATATATGTGAAAAGATACAAGCAGTTTGATCTAATACATTAAGGTACATGTTCACAGTATATGAAAAGTGAGCCCTATCAGCAGCATCAGTCACAGCTCTTGGTGGTGATGTCAGAAACATCCTGGTGGTCCTGTTAGCCATAGGAAAGTAAGTGCTTCAATTCTCTTTTTGTTCTTGAATGGAGAGAGACACACACGTGAATGGGTCAAAATTCTGGCTGCCTGTAGATACCATTCTTGCCAATAACATGGGAACTTAAGCTTCCTTAGGTCTTATTTTTATACATTTTTACCAGGAAAAATACAGAAGCCTTGAGGTTATGGCCATGCTTCATGGTAAACATAAGCCTCTGCTTATAGTGAAAAGCAGAATTCACAAGAAAGGGAGAATTTGCACATAACACGGCAGTCTAGTGAAGTGCATATACTCCTGTACAAAGAAAACTCTGGATCTTGGATGCTTGTTTTCCACTGTAGACACCGAAGGCATGCAATGTAGGCACTGTTACCCCAAATCTGTGAAGACCTTTTCATATGGTAAATGCAATTATAAGCTGTAAAGCAATTTATGTACACAGACTTACACATTTACCTGAACAGGAGACTTCTAGAAGTTTGGCAATACTATTCAGAAAAGCCAGTTTATCAGAAAACAAAAACTGGAAAGGCAAACAAATGCTCAGGGACAAAGTCTATGCAAATACTTTCCCTTGCTACAAATGACAGCTGTTAAAATTGAAAGGAAGGAAAAAAAAAAAACAACCGACACACAAACACAACAAAAAAAAAGCTAACCCAGCAAACAAATGAAACACAAAAACCAACCCCAAAAAAAACAAAACAAAAAACCCAACTAAACAAAAAAACACAACCAAACCCCAAACAATTAACCCTTTGTAACAGATGTTTCTACAGCAAGTATTAGTAGCTTTTATTTTTGTAGTTAAAACTAACTAGTATCAAAAAGTTCAAAATACACATCTGATACACAGAAACACTTTCCTCTGATAACCAAATTAATAGTGCAGATTTGATATATTGTGACTGTTGTTAATTTGGGATCTTTAACGTAAATGCAAACCAAACTTTCCTTAAGGTGATAATGCAAGCATCAGGGAAATGTATTATTTATCTCTGATCTCATGTTATTAAATTTATTTTCTGCATGTTTATATACAGCAGTTGCTAGGCACAGAAATATATGCGGTTATACTATAAACAATATTATATGTCTATTAATCAAAAACTGACCTACTCAAAAGTTCTTAAAATGAGGCAAATATCTCTTACCATTTAAGAACTTGTACCTTCTACCACTTCTGGAGAATGCCGGCAGAAAATTAAGGGAAGGAGAAAGGATGGAGATCCCTGTTCTGCAAAGAATTAACCTAAAAGCAGATGATGAGGCATGTACAGAAGCACTAATTTAAAAATCCTGCTTTAACCCATGTCTAAAGTACCTAGTCATTAAAAATTAATCATGTGTCAAAATAATTGTTTATGAGCAATGAAGAGATCAGTTTATTTGAAAGCCTCCCTTTAAAAAAGGAACTGTCCTTACTGTCTGTGGAAATGCTGAACAGAAAAACACAAAGTAAATAAATAACCCACAACAATTATGCAAATAGTTTCCTTCATAATGGTGAAAAAATACTGCTGCCAAAGACATCTAACAACATCAGTTCTTAACCAGGGTTGAAATCAAACACTTGTTTCAATACCCTATTCAAAACACAGCTTTAAAAATACTTTTTCTACTTTACATGATTTCTGGCAGCTTGCATTACCTTTCAACAGTATACACTACCACTAATAAATTACACTACCACTAATAAATTACATAATCAAGCATTCTTGCTCTATCTCAAGTGGGAATTCAAGAACACTGCAGACTGACATACATCAGCACTGCTCCAGAAAACTGGTCATGCTTCCTTTTTGTCATGTCTACAGAAGTGTTTGTACAGACATGTATTAATGCATGACAGATTGTGATCTAAGTGAAAGTAACCAAGGGAATTTAAAATATATATATATATAAAAAACAAAATACAACCACCACAGAAAAACAACCACCACCACCAAACAGAAAACTGTCTCATTCCACATGAGCTCCTTTGTCCGATTCACCACACAGCCTCACACACACACACCTGCTGCACAAGAGAATGTGTAAGGGCAGAAAAGGCAGCTAAGACCATTTCCATTAACAAAACCATTTACTTCCAATTAAATTTCTGTCCAACTAGAATGTAAGCATATTTGGTAGGTCTACTTTCTGCTTCTGGGTCATCTTGGGGTCAATACAAACAAGCTGGTTATCAGGCTTTAAATAAAGTTGTGTTTACAAGCACCTGACAAAGACTTGCAGATGTTAAACCAACTCTACCATTACAAATCTGCTAGTTAAAATGTACTGACATTGGTTTTAAACATCTACAAATTCTGGAGTTGGCGGGGCTATGAGAATGGTTTACTGGAATCCCCTGAATGACTACTTTAAAGTTTTGCAAACAATTAAAGCAAATTGCCTGGATCAAATCAGGCTGCTAGGGTATGCTGGTATATACACAGGCAAATAGAATATGCACAATGCTTCAGAGTTAGCACTAGACACTAGTGTAAACTAGGACTACATGATGACGTTCCTGCAACGTGCAAGGTTAAATTTTGACTGAAATTAGGCCAAACTAATTAATTTTTTGTATGTAATCCAAATATAGGCTCCCTACTAAGTTTCCTACATGTTCTTCGAGATGTGAGCAAATACAACTTCATTGCACAGACAAAGGAGTCTCCTGCTGAGCTTTCTTGCCTTTTTACATATCAAGAAATGGGTAGATCCTATTTCCATCCAGCAAGTCAAGTTAACTCCAATCACCTTCATGAGTCACATCCTGATTACCTACATCTACTTTCTTCTCACATTCAGTACAAATTTACATTGCCATGTCCTTAAAAACAGCAGTTACGTATCTTCTGCAATGAAGTTTCATTCAGATATTAAAGTGAGATAACATCTGAATGCTTGACAACTGAAAGACAACCTGATCCTAATACAAACCAGGAATAACTACAGGTATGAAAAGTAGAAGGAGAAAAGATGAAATACACTTCTTTCCCCTCCCATCAAAATTCCCCAAAAAGCAAGCATTTCTCAGGAGCAAGAGAGACACCATTTAGCTTCCATTCCCTATTCTAAATCCATTGAAAACTTCTACAGATGTTTCTCACAGAATGCAACACAAATTCAACTTTGAATGGAAATGTTTTTGCCACGCACGGTGGGGAAATCTCCAATCATTATTTTCACAGAAACCATTCTTTCTAGAAGCACCCTAAGGTGTTTTCAATAAGCTTAAAGCAGCAACTATACCATTTAACTTTGCACCCCCTGTCGCCATGCACTTTCTAGAGCTCTAACTGGGCAGAATACTGGTATGTACAAAACCATCCCAGGCTTCTTTCCCTCCATTATTCTCCTAGCTGTCAAGATTTTATGTCTATTTCTGAGATTCATTGCATTTTATTTTTTCCTAGTGTGGATTTCCAAGGGATTACCTTAAATACTCTTGACTCACCCAATAAATCTCTTTTATAAGCAGTCATTCTAAAAATGAGCCTTTATTTCTAAAACTGTTAAGAAAGCATAAAGTTATCACCATCTATTAATCAGCTAGAAAATAAACCAAACCAGGAACCTGGTAAGATTAAACAAAAACAAAAGTTAACCTACTGCTCTTATACGGCCTGACAAAATTTTTCTTATTTTGATCTTCCTTTAATTTGCACTATGGCAAGTTGGAACCAACACAGTTTTAAAACATGCCAAAATGAGTAACACATAACAGAATAAAACTGAGCAGGAAAAGACATTCCTATATTTTGAGATTAAAATTCAATTGCCAGAACAATTTTTATATTGTGGCACCCAGACACTAAATTCCAGATCAGCAATACAGAGCAATCTCTTGTGTGTGAAGCAATGGATGTAGACAAACAAGACCTAATAAAAAAATGTCCTAGGGGGAAAGGAAGATAACAGTTTTTTTTATCTGTGCTAAACTGAGAAAAATTAAGATTCATACACCCTCTGGTCATATCTTTCTGAAATGCTGGGTGATTGATTCACGTAAGCATTTATAAAAGTGGAAAGACAATGGTATTACAGACAAAAGGATAATGCTTTCTTTAGGAAGACAGCTATTAGGGAAAATAGAAAGGTAAATTCAGTAAGCAAATTAATTTGTTAGACCACCTGACTAAAAAATTTTTTTTTTTTTTTTTTTTTTAAATTGAGAGACCAGACAGAAGATCCAAAGAGAAGACATTCTCTCAGGATCCAGAGAAACCTAAAAATAAATCAGGACAACATCACAAGTTACCAGTTACCTTGACTGAGTTTGAATTACTGAGGCCCTTTGAGTAAAGCCTGTATGAAATCCATGCATCTCAAACAGGTTCCACACTGTCTCTTCTACCTCTTGACTATGCAACCCTCTGGGGAGAAAAGCTATTAAACTTCTTTTTTCAAAAGGGCAAATCCAAGGATGCACTGTGATGTGCATATATTTCTGGACTGTGGATGAATGATGTCCCAGGTGAAAACACTGCAGTTTTCTTTACCTGACAGAGCAGAGCCTCAGTGAAGTACTGCACATCCAACACGAATGTGCACAGAGCCTGTTAATATGCTGGTTTTGCTGGTTTTTCCTAGAAATCAGAAGCAATGAAGAGAACCATGCAAAGAACCCCTCTTATCCATCATCTGCTAGGATTCCAAGGTATCTATGAGCTCCATCTCAGCACTGGCCTCATCTGGCTCCTGCAGAGTGACTCAGACATTCTTAGACAAAGCCTGCCTGGGCACCACACCCCACAGACATGGGCATGGCCCTCTCTGAGCCCAGCCGAGTGAGAAGGATGGCTCAAAGGCACTTGAACAAGAGCCAGCCAGGCCAGAGCATAGGTAGCAACATCGACATCTGCTACAAAGACGTTCATTCTATCCCAACCTACTGAAATATATTTGCATCATGTGCCCAGAAGTATTCTGTAGTACATGCACTATGATTCTAATTACTTTGAAGGGTAAAAATCCAGCTACGCCAATTATTACTTATCTGTCCAATTGTGAAGAAAAAAAATTAATATATGTACGCATCAGTTATTAAACTGTGGCACAATTTTAGGTCAGACATATTTCCTATCATTTAAAAGTCTTAACATAAAGTTTTTTTATCTGATTTTACTTAATTCCATACTTGCAAAGGTATGAATGTTTTGGATGAAGAAAAACTCATTAGTGTATGTAAGTTCATGGTGGTTCTTTGCCTAAAAACCAGTACGGACTAAATCTAATGCCTAACTGTTTGGGCTCCCTCTTGACAATATGGTTTACAAACCTGTTTGTGTTTTATACAAATACATGTGGGGTTTTAAATTTTATTCATTCTTCTAGTTTACCAGTATTTCTTAATCTGCTTTAAAATAGATGCTAAAAACACAGAAGGGTTAAGGTTGGAAGGAACGATATATTTATATTACATACTTAAGTGTAAGTATTTTATATAATATCTTCTCCTGTTAGATTGTAGCATATTTTTATCTTGATTGATAAACAGTCATGTGATTTTAGAAAGACTATAGTATGTTTACATGTCCAAGAGGTTTCAGAGTTATTACCTATAACTTGTAAAGCATAATAAAACAAATTTTTAAATACAGATGAAAATTTGCTCAGAAAAAGGGTACACCAACATATGAGAAAATGAAAGGAATACAGTGGAAAATATAATTTCCACTTAGTGATCAGCCTATATAGTGAGATAAACCCCAAAGGAGTGGGGAA
Source organism: Megaceryle torquata (assembly GCA_024611175.1). Classification (NCBI taxonomy): domain Eukaryota; kingdom Metazoa; phylum Chordata; class Aves; order Coraciiformes; family Cerylidae; genus Megaceryle; species Megaceryle torquata. The sequence goes on along the minus strand of JANIJG010019716.1, from coordinate 65,133 downwards.
AACAAACCAACCAACCACCCCCCAGGTCAGGAAACAACTTTTCCCTGACTGAAATTTGAAGTGTTGTTAATTGTGCTCACTTACTTAAGTGAACCTTAATTTTTTACAGCCTCCTCTACCACCTTTAATTAATATCTAATTAATAAAGACTTCAAACAAGAACTAACACAGACATGCTAAAATGCCTGGGCACAACTGATAACTTTTATTCCTGCAAAGCCGAAGGAGTTACGACTCTAGCTCCGTGTTTACACAGAGCCAGGAGACCAGTGAGAAGCAGTGAAAGAATGTTAGTGTAATCCAATCAGACATTTAACAGGAATGTAAGTATCCAGAATTCCTACCTATGAATAAATCTATCAAGGACATTAGGTGTGAGGAGGGGAAAAAAAAATTAAATATATATATATATATCTATACACACCTGCAGGTAGAATCAGTAACTCACTCTCAGGGAAATCGTCATCAAGAAGAAAACAGCTTCCCAAAATAAGTAAATCAGAAATATTCACTCATGTTTATAAACAAGAGTTTTCTCTTTATTTGCTATTCTCCAATTCTCTACCAAAGCAATACTTGACACCAAAGAGCCAGAAGAGGAGTTCAGGACAAGCCATCAGGCACTCATAACAAAAGCTACGACAAAGCTGGTTAGATCAAGCTGACAAAGCCTGACTAGATCTCATGTGACTCACTGACAGAGCAGAGCTGGAAAAATGGTGATAAAGACAGTGATTATATTCAACATATTATCTTCATGGATCAGTGTTGAATAGTCAAACTGAAAACTGAAGCTTCCTAAAATTCCCGGAGGAGAAAGAGAACTTGGAAATACCTGCACAAAGCTCCCAAATTCACTGTGTCAGTCAGTCATAAAAAAATAAAAAAATCAATATGTTTCCAGAAACCTGAGGAACACCTCCAAAACATAAGCAAAGCAGCACAGGATCGAAACCACAAAACTTGACATTAAAACAGAAAAGCATTTTTAAAAAAGACAGAATTCAGATAGACATAAACCTTTATAGCTCAGAGAAATTCACAAAGTAGTGTCAATTCTTAAGGTTCTTGTCCAACCTAAATGATTCTAGGATCTCAACTCACAGCCAAGTCACACTATGAAATCCACAGCAGAGATGTTGACAGTGAAAACAGTTTGTTCAAGCCCTTTCTATAAAGTGTAAATATAAAATTCTGTGCATAGCCCCTTCACAATGCACTACCCTGTAAGCAGACCTAAAACCAGACAAAATACAATTTCCAATTATTATTTTGATGGGATCTGTCTCTCATTTTACAGAGCACACCTTAGAGTGCTGCTTTTTGACTGTCTACACTGTGGTTTGCATGCTACTAAAAACACAACTAATAATAAATATATCATCTTCAGTGAAACCAGTTTAAAACAATGACTCATCCTGTCCACTTCTACTAGGTGCTGGTTCCAAGAAAGGAGAAGAGAGGCCCCTCGTCAGTGAATTTACCAGCAGAATGGGCCTGACAGCTTTATTAACAAAAGAGTAAATCAAGGCAGACAAGCCAGACACTACTCTATGACTCCAAAACCAAGTGACACAGAATCACCATATCCCTACTCCAAAGCACTTGATAGTGGGTCTCCCTCATCTCCCATATGGTATCCCTAGGAAATAATCATCTGTAGGTCCCCCCTCCAGTCAAAAGCATCTAAAAAAACGTGAGAACTGAACTACAACCCAAACCGCTGGTTTCATAGCATGAAACCTAGCTGTGTTGCATACGTGTTGAATAAGGACGTGCAGCTATTTCTGAGATAGCAAAGGCTATTATTATCATTGTAGCACTGCACAGGCTGTCAACCCTGGTGCAGTGATGCTCATACTAAATGCTAGGACTGGTTCTTTGCACAAGATTCCTCAAACAGTCCCCAGGTATGATACAGGAGAGCTCTGGGTCTCATGAACCAAAACTATGCCAGAAAACTTTGCTAAAACTAATCCATAGGCTTTATCAGCAGTGCAGCAGTTGAGCTCACACCCACATCTTAGTCTTTTTAGCAGTATAAACTTAGTCAGACTGTCTTCAAACAACCCTTAATTCCAGATTCCACCTCCCTTCTGAGCCTTCACATTAATTACACCAGACTACAAGGACACAGAGAAGCAGGGTTCCCCACCACTATCCTCGCACATTGTAACTGGAGTATGCAGCTTCTAAATGCACAGTATTTGAGTAATTACAACTGTAACATTCTTCAACTTGATACAAATAACACAAATGCATGATCCATATTACAAAAATGTTTGACAACTATTGCAATGTCTATTTCTGCAGAACTATGTAATTTTTGCTCATCTTTCTGAACAAGTTCTCTCCTCTCTACCTTGCACAATGACATTCTGCAGGGATCCTCTTGGTCTATGTTAGTTCTTGCAGAAGAACGTACTTCCCCTCTGTACACATACTGCAAACACTTGTAACTTCATTATCTGGGCTTCAGACTTGTTCCCAGCACGAAAGCAGTATTAACTAAATTTCTTCCTTTAGAATAGAATAGCAGAAAAGTGCAGGAATAAAGATATTACTATTCATTATAGAAGCTTTTGAAACCAGTCAGGATGTGTCATCTATTTGTACAAGACGACATGGCAGGAAGTCCTTCATTTTTCAATAAATTTTTCTCTACCAGAGGACTACTCTTCCTACAGAAACCTCAGCTATAGTGTATCATTATACTCTATGGGACTACACTTTCTTTCTCTCCAAAGAAATCTTAAGAGAAGACTAGGAGGAGATACCCACTTAGACATCATCATTCTTGACAGCTGAAGAGAATTTCCATATTGACACTTTCAGAGGTAAAAGCATCTTCTTAAACCAGCACTCAGTTAGCTGAGTGTAAAAGTGATGCTGGTCCAAAAAAAAAAAAAAAAAAAAAAGAATGTGGGAAAGAAAATTAATTCCTTCACATGAGACCCCAGCTGATGCTCAAAACATTAGCTGGAAATATGAAAAACTGCTTTCTATTCCTTGTGGCTGAATAAAGGCTGCAAACCAGTTTAACACCAGGTAATGAACCAGCTCGTGCAATAAAAAGAGAGAGAGAAGAATAGTAAAACCCCTCACCCCACCCGAATCCTGATGGAAAGATCACGACCAAGCTGGAGAGAAACTACAAGGAAGAAATCATAACTTGCACACTTTGCTTCCCACTTGGTCTGCACAAGGATTTAGAAAGTACCCAAAGAGCAGGCTGAGCTCAAACCCCTGCAGTTCCTAGGCACCACCATCAATCTAAAGCCTTCAGACTGCCTTGACTTCACAGATAAGGGCTTGACTCAATTTTAGTTTTCATGCAGGTCCTGTGATCATTAACTGTATATGTGCATAGGCACAAAACCACAAGTATTCAATTACAAGAGACTTCACAAGTACATTTAACTTTATTTACTGGGAGTGAAATGCATTCCTGAAACAAATTTTTAAGCTTAAATCAGTTATCCACTGAATTAAACTTTACTGAACACAGATGTTAAAAATTTTTATCATTTTGTACTTCTTTCTAAGAAGATCAAAGTTTACTTGTCAAAGGTAATGAAATTTGCGCTGACAGTCATCAGGCACTGAACAGAAATAATACCTTCTACAAACAAATGCAAAGATTTCTCTTTTGATAAGTTGTTATGAAGACAGATGTTGATAACCATGTCTTAGTATTCCCCTACAAGAGCAGAAGTCAGATGAGACAAAGTAGGGATGCCCAATCCACATCCTCTATGCATCACTGGCTAAACAACTTCATCTGGCCTGCAGCCAGTTTAAGGCCACCCACTTTCCCTTCAGTCTCATATTAGTAACTGCTGGCTCTCAGCTTCCTGATTTCTTAGGGGCAAAGGGACTGCAATTTCACTTGTAAGCACTTTCCAAAAGCAGCAGTATTAGATAATGCACGTGAAATATAGTTGAATCAGATTTGCTGAGCACACATAGATCCTTTGGGAATGTAAAACCCACTGAACATGCATGGATTAGCAGCACTACACATAGACACACATACACTAAATTTGCTCACATGGGAGGAGAGGAGGAGGATTTTGGCAGAGAAACCAATGCTGCTACAACAATGTCTATTACACAGCCCATTCAACTGAGAAATCCAGACTCCACTCTTTCAAGACTCAGTTTCTATTAAAAAAATGCACACACACAATTTAACTAAAAACTACCAAACTCATTTTTGTGAAACAATTATTCAGTGCCTGTAAAGCCTCCAGTTATACAAGATCACCATGCAACATTATTACTCCTAAATTCAGATAAGTTAGCTTGCAAATTAATTAAAAGCTTAACTCAACAGCGTACAGTTTATTTTCCAGTCTCAAATAATACAGAAAAAACTGATTAAAGAAGATTAAGACTGCTAAGTCAAGCAATTCACAACAGGTGGGAAAGTTGTTGACTTATGCAACTTCCATTCAAATTCTCACAGCTATGTGCATCTTGATACTGCCTTTACTGACAAAGAAATCATAGAATCCTGGTTTGAAGAGACCAAGATCATCAAGTCCAAACATCAACCCAGCACTGCCAGGTCACCACTTCCTAACCATGTTCCTAAACACCACATCTAGATGTCTTTTAAATACCTCCAAGGATGGTTAACGCCACAGAATACATCACCACACAATGTAATTTTCCACAAGATCTCTTAGGTGAAAGACAAAGAAGAGTACTCAGTGAGTAGTGTCCAGGATTTTACACTTGCTTATTTTTTTCACAAAGTGACCACCACAGCTTATTTACTGCTGTTCACATAGTCAAACCGCTCTGAATACATTACCATGTTGCTAGAAACTACTTCAGTGCAGCAAACATGGAATTCTTGTCTTCCTCTTTTCCTTGTACAGATCACAGGAATAATTTGGGTCTCCAAAGTCATACCAACCATAGCAGTTAAACATCGGATGCGCATGGTTCGTGTCATGAACTATACAGAGCAGCAAATTCCTTGTAACTGATGACACCTTAAAAACACTGCACACACAAGACTGACTTTAGATGCAAATATATTTTTTTAAAAAGTAATCTTTTAATACTTAAACAACATTGAATTTGAATATTTTTGACCCATTTTTATGGGTAATAAGATTTCCTCATGAGTCTTTGTATTGCATTCACTATTATTGCTTAAGTGCTTTGCAAATACTAATGACTGTTTTCATATGATCTCTGTGAACAGGATCACGTGCTTGAACTGCAAAGAGAAAACCCAAGATTAACATTATCTGGTAATTAACCGTCACAACCTGATCTGGCAGAATTACACATGACTTCATATACAGAAACACAGCTCCTCCTAATTTACATACTTCTGTATTTTAATTGCTTTTACTCACTTTTTTAAACAATATCAAGATTATAATCATGTTGTTATGTAAAATAATCCTTGGTCTAACATCTGAAGAAATCTAACATAGAAAAGTAAACCACAGGCCTTCATACATTTAGGCATGCCCTGTAGCACAACTGCATTTTTCTCCATGGACAGAAATGAACACCAAGTAACATCATGACAATATACTTACGAAAAATTAATTATTACTCTTGAATTAACGCATACAGTTCACCTTTGCAAGAACTACAAGAAACCAAGATGCAAAATATCTCTGAAAAGCTGTGGTCAGGTATGAATAGATAGGAATAGCATTACCACATGCTTTGGATAATGAGAGTAATTGCAAAATGATGCTGTAAGACATTATGGTGCTGCACAAAATAAGCCAGGAAATGCAAAGTAGATGGGCATAAACTGCAATGTGAGCTGATGAGGTTATTTGGCAACCTATTCTTAGCGTAAGACTTTTATTCCCTAACTTTATTTACTGCTTTCAGCAGAGCTTATAAGGTGCCTCCTTTAAACTTTTACATCTTTGTAATACTGGCATATATTGCTCCTTCAGAAAATTTCAATGCGTTGGGTCACATCTAAAGTAAAGAACAGTATTTAAGCAATTAGAACTGCAAAGCACTTCTGTAGGAGTAACTTTGGACTGTTTCTTTTAGAACCTGCCTGCAATGTTCTGGTGAAATGTTGAAACTTTTTTAGAATAGAAGGGTAAAAGAAGATCAGATAAGCTTTTCCTTTGCTCCTGGATGAGTTATGACTAAATGCACAAGTCATAACTAAATGGTCATGCTAATAAATCAAGTTTAGATGACTTCACCAGCCATCTAACCTATTCACTATTAAAGTTAACAATAATGAACCCAATCTGCTGTGGCACAATTTTATAATTACACCATTATGCGAATGCTGATTTATGCAGACACTTCCTCCTGTCCTCAACTCCAATCAACAAGAAGGATTCTTTCAAAGGTACTGGGTAATTTCTACACTATACAGCATGATTATCCAAGTATCTATCACAAGCTAATCTCTTGCAGAGAGCAGAAACCTGCACTGGGGCTGGAGAGAGAGGAGCAAGTGCAATCCAAGACAGGGCAATACCATGTGCGATTCACTGTTGCAAGCTGAAAACCAGAGCAACCTCTTTTGTTGTCTTGGATTAGCAGCTCCACAGGAATTCAGTACCAGGGTCAAGTCTTAGCCTGTCTCCTAATGCACGTAATTTGAATTTATTTCAAAAATATGATACTACATATAGTATAAACACAAGGTGCAGTGCTACAAATTAAGTGACATTTTTTGTCTAGCAAATCTGTCTAGTGTTGACTGTGATTCAGTGTGGATCTTCACCTCTCTTAAATATACCTTGCAAATATATCTTACTTATCTTGTATAAAATAATTTTGCAAGATTCAGCATCTTAATTTCTTTAATTTCTTGTTGCTGCACAATCTTGGAGTCCCTGTATTGCTCTCAGAAATGCCCATTACAACTGCACGCATAAAACATATTAATTGTTGGAACAAGATGATCACAATTTCTGAATAGAGTGCCAGGGTCTTGAATGCGGTCCTGGGCTTCACAGAAATGTGTAACATGCAGTGAGGTACAGCAAAATAGTCGGTGTGGCTTAACATGAAGAGTGTGTCACGTCTCTCAGTGGGGTACCAGGCTTCAGAACACTTGAGAAGCAAAATTCCTCTACCAGTTTCATGATAGCAATACAAATTGAAAAGCAGGTTTCTAGCTGCTGTAGAGAGATCACCATCCTGACATAAAAGGTACTGGTAACTGTGATAGTTATGATTGGCAGTTCTGGGCTTGGAATTAAGAAGTACACTGGACAAATTTTGCTGCTTTGTAACAAGAATAAACATCAGCACTTGCCCTTTCCATGTTCACAGGCACAAAAATCAATATCTCACACTCTCTCTAACTGATCCCTATTTCCAAGTTGTGTTAATAGCAAAAAACATTCTGACATGCTTGGTCTAAGTTTGCCCAGGAGAGGAAACAGTTCAGCCCATCTAGTTTTACACACCTACATCTGATCTAGTAACATTACTTTTATGGTTTTTTTCTCCCTGCTGATGACATCTAGAACACAGTAAACCCTATCACTATGACAGTATCAAAAAGAACTCCAAAGATCTTGAATACCTTGTTGTTTCTTGGTGCTTTTGACAATACATATTTAATGAACCATTCCCATATTTTACACTTAAATGTCAATCTGTTCATAGCTGATGAATTTTTTTGCAGTCTGTTCACACAGGGCACAGCACAACTAGCGTTCACTACAACATTTGAAATAAAATATGAGTAGAAAGGAACCAAAGATAAAACAAAGCAAATTTCAAACTCCTTCCAGGGTACTGAGAAAGACAGTTCTGGGTGATCATGGTGTAATTTCAAAGAAACCAGTCAGTTGTGATTTGAAGGTTTTAAGGGATGGAGGGCCTACATGTGTGTCTCCCTCTGCAAGGCTTTATGTTAGCTTTGGATTAATCTTCTCAGATTTCCCCATTTGTTCTTCAGTCTTCCAAGAACACCATAAAATAATATAGTATCTTCAGATATCACTTCTGTAATGGCACAGGATTATACCAAGAACGGTACATATTTGTGCATCTGGTCTCCTAAAATAATCCCCAAACAACTGGGGACCATGATATCAGCACAACCTCAATGTTTTGATGCAAAATTTAAGGCCTTGCATATGGTGGGTTTTGGTTGGGGTTTTTTTTGAGCATTAGTACAATAGTTGCCTTTTTCCCCTTTGGAACTCAGCAAGTCTTTTAAGAGACTTAAATAAATAAGAATTTAAAAAAAAAAAAAAATATCAGTGAACCAATTGTTTTTCCAGACAAATCCTGTAGGTTTTTTGATGCAAGTTACCTTTATATTGTGTATATACTAACACCTTCTATTTAATAAATAAATAAATGAGACAGAGTTCATTACCTTGAATATAAAACCATTTCTGTCCAACTGCAAGAAAAGCATTATTATCAAATAAATACTTTTGCACAATTTTCAGTTTCACCACCTTAGTTCAGGAAGAGCTACATTTATTAAATTTTTTAGGAATCAGGCAGTTATATAACTTTAGTAATTTTAACTACACTAACTCTTAGTGTTAGAAATTTTTAGCTACTTTGTAAGAGTTCTAAGCTTCATTACATATAACTTAACAGTCTCAATCTGCACCCCCGTTACACATCAGTGAGTACTCCACAGCACAGAGAATCAAGCTGAGAACCACTAAATTGCAGCATTAAAAACAGGAGGAAAATCAAGCAAGGAAGTCAAAGCCAGATGTAACATTTGTGTTTGGGAGTGGACTTAATGTTGAGTCACCTGGTGAGGTGTGGCTTCCCACACTATCTTTTGTTAAGTAACAGTTATGACTGTAATTGTTTTTCAATATCTGTAATGTTGCCAGACCTATAATCTACCGTATTTCCCATATAAAGTAACTGAGAAGCCAATTTCAATCAAGTAGTTCTGCTTCAGAGACAGTACTCTAAGGTCTGGTATATTTTGAAATCTATTGCTAAACAAATCTCATCTGTCTGTGCTTTGGATCAAGGACTTAAATTTTGACAGAGTTTTCAAAAAAAGTACATTTTGGCAGTGAGAAGGAAAACAGCAAATTCTGACAATGTTAAAATAGAACTGAAAGATCAGACTAAGGAAATAAAACATTATTCAGCAACATATTTGCCCATCAAACATGAAGTCAATATTACTTGTCATTTACCATAGTCACGGTAATTATTTATTCACAATGTTAATAAAATTATAATAGAATGGACAGATCAGTGAAATGTTTAACCGCAAAAATGCATTTATTTTGCTTAGTAAATAGAATAAATATTGGTCAGTGCCAAGCAGAAATGACCAAATTCTTAGATCTAAAACAAACTCTGCTTTTAAAGAGCAGACTCTGCTTTTAAAGAGCAGAAAATTAGGCTTAACTTGCACAGAGTAGAATCAAAAAGAAACCAAGTCATCAAAGCTGAAATAACACCGCTGTCAAATTATCTTCAAATTGGGCAAGTTTTAAGTCTCCTAATAAAAAGTGAGTTGAAAAGAGTCAGTAATAAACTGATTACATCTTAGCAGCTACAACTTTGAGTTTTCATCTGTTCTGTACATGTGCCACCCTGGGTCTTTGCCAGACCCGAGGCCTGGGACTCTTCTGTTTTGTCAGTGACAGGACACCCCTGCTGTGCTCTGTCAACAAAGTAGTGGTGCCTGATGGAATACGGAGGTGACAAACTTGGAAGCACGTAGAATACAATTAAAATAGACAGCCTGGTAAATAGAAACTGAGACTGCCAGTGAAGAAAAATAGAAAAAAATAATGAAAAAAACGAGACATGGTAATATAGCCAAAGTATTATGTAATAATACCACCAGAGAAAACTAAAAGTGACAACTTTTGGAGTATTTTCTGAAGAAGTGAAAACAATAAGAAAGAGTCTAACAAACAACTTGGAAAAAGCATAAAATCATTTCAGAATGAGGAATCCTGCCAAAGAATCTGCAAAGACAGTAGATCAAGTTTCTCTGCAGAAATATTTTTTCTGGTGTTCATCATAGAAAACCATGGTTAAGGTCTCGCATCAGAGCACCTCTTCATAGAGGTCTCAACAGGTCCCTTTCAAACAGAAGCACCATCAGAACTTAAAAACAAGCTAACAAAATGGAAGAAGGTAGCTGCCAGAATGAGAAGGTATTTATTACTTCAGCTTTGAAGAAACTATTGATGTTACTGAAAAATGTAACAGCTAAACTACTCAAGATCACACATAACCTCTCACTTAAAACTGCCCTAGTACCAGTGGTTAACATAATCACCATCTTTAAGAAGAGATCAGAGAACTACAGACCAGCGAGCTTGGAATTTATACTGAAAAAAGTGGTGCTACTAAGTCTAAACCAACTAGGGAATAAGTAAATATGATATGGTATGGAAGAGTAAGCAGGGCTTTTGTAAAACAGATGCACTTCACAAATTTAATAGAATTTTAAGTAAAAAAATGTCCAGAAGAGAAAGTTGGTTGACAGCCCACTGAATTTCAGAAAGACATTCCCCAAAGCCCCTTAGTGAAATTAAGCTACACTATAAGAGCTAATGTCCTTTTATGAATAAATCGCTGGTGAAAAGAGAGGAGTTAACGGTGGACCTGATGGTCAGCTTTTGCAGTGGAGGGAGCATGCAGAAGAGTTCCACAGGAACCTGTTCTGGGACCTGTGCTTTTTAATATATTTGGGGCAATGTCCACAGAATAGAAAAGGTGAAAGTTAACTGTGACAACATGAATGATTTCTCTATTGGGAATGGTTGGGAGGTGAAACAAGAGATGAAATTTAGTGTACATAAGTACAGTAAGAGGCAAAAAGATAAATTTACATATGCATCAATCTCTGACCTTGTTATTAGCACTCACAGATAAATCTAAAATGCTATGTTAGAGTAGACACACAACAGTGCTCATCAGACAGAGGGGCAGATACCAGGAATTGTCAGGAAAGAAACAACAGAATAAACCAAAAATTACCATTGAATTACCCTATGACTGCATGCTGTACTGAACTCTTTAGTTCTGATTCCTGATCCCAAATAAAATAGTCAAACTGGAAAAAGTACACAATGTTATTGAGTCTCCTGTACAAGGTGCAACTCAGTAAAATAACACTCTTCAGCCTAGCAGAGAGGTAGCTATGAGGGGCCATGCTCTTTTTGCAGCACTCAATCACAGAAAGAGGAAGCAATTGTTCCCCATGTCTTCCACTGAGACACCTTGGTGAAATCACATAGAAGTAGACAGCAAATGACAGGTTCAACTTAAACAAAAGGAGACTGTTCTTCACATTGCAGGTAATTAAGCTGTGAAATACTTTCCTGGAGGCTCTTCTAAATGTTAAACACATTCATGAGCATATGAAAGACTGGGCAATATTTCAGAAGGAAAGCACATCCAGACCCACTAAATTCAGTGATGCTCCCTCAGGTTATGAGTGGTTTGAACATTACCACCACCTGCTTGCTCCCTTTGTATACTGTTTTCCCTACGCATGTGATATTGCCTCTGTCAGAGTCAACAGGCAGGGCTGGATGGCCTCAGCGGGATGCCCTCTTCTGTTAGGTAAGAGAAGAAGAGTAGAAACAAGAGTGGCTGAAGAGACTAAGGGCACAAAAGGAAAGAGCACCTTTGCCACAGATAGTATAGTATGCAGGAGGGCTGTATTGCCCATAAATAGCAATGTTTTGATGGTGCAGAAGGCTGCAGGAGGAGGGGATTGGAGAACAAACAAACAAAACAAAAAACAACAAAACAAAACACAAGGGAGAAGAGGTTTCAGAGTGAGTTTTCCCTAAGAGTGTGAATGTTTGTTTTCATACCAGAATCAGTAATTAAAAGTTTATTAATTGACCATAAATTAATTTAGAAAAAATGTCCTGATTTGAAAAGTCTACTTCCAAATAATTGAATATTCTAAAAGTATGAGTATTTCTCACTTGAATCTCCACATTTCTATTCCTAAATTGTAAATACTAAATAGTAAGTTCTATGGTGAACACAAACAGCATTCTTTTGAAAGACCCTGCAGAAAGAGAGTGTTCCACTGTCAGAACTGTATCTCAGTAGTGTTGAGTTTGGAAAATAAAACCTCATACTCTTATCTTCAGTAATGTGACAATTCCTGAACATCATGTTTGTTTCCATATAAGGTATAATCTACTGTTAAGGAGGAGTACAAAGAAGGCAATAGGGGGTATAAAATAAAGGAAAATACCAAAATGAACAAGTGCTAAGATCTCACCTGTAATAAGTATGAGCCTGAGGTTTCTGCACAGGAACTCTCGTTTTGTATCGTGTTCTGTTGGGTAATAGCATCCTCCTTTTTTCGCTCCTTCTGCCCTGCTTCATCATCTTCATACTCATCAAGACTCTAAAACCAAAAATATTCAGTTCTAAAATAGTCTTTGTTTGCTGATTCACATATTTTATAAAATACATGCATCAGTGAATATTTTCAAATATTAATTTCACATTTCAGGGAAGTTTAATTAAATGTTTAAATGGTTTTATTTCCATAGATATTGTTATCCTCCAACACAAGAATTAAGTTTTACAACTAAATATTTTTTCTTAATCACAAAAATAAGAAATAATCAAAAAACAACCTGGCAAAGTTTTAGGCAAGATTGTCCAGTTTCAGTGCTAATCCTGTTGTGAACATGAGGCTTGGGCTATACCTGAAGTCCCTTCCATTTGAAGGATCCCACAGTCACAAGCAATAGTTTTGTCTCTACATAAGAGACTTTGAAAAATACAGAAAAGAAAAAAAGAAAAAAAACCCCACACCCCATTAATTACAGCCCTCACTCAACAGCTGACCTTTTCTGACACAGTGGCATATGCCAAAATTGAAGCATCAGTTTCAATCAACCGTCTTAATTTTGCTTTTCTTGAGTTTTTGGCTTTGTCTCTGAAAATTTGCCATTGAAAATTAATAATTTTTAAATCAGTTGGTCAGTCATTAATTGCTAACAACACTTAAATATAACATTTTGGTTCTTCAGTACAAATGTTCCATACTAGATTTGCTGAAGTACTTGATTCAAAACGATTGAGTACTGACAGGTGAGAGACAGGAAAAGTAATTACAGATCCATAACTCAAAGCTGTGTGGAGGCCAGGGTAGAAACACGAGGACTCAACCAGCTTTGGACTAAGTTAGCTATGTCTCGACTGGTCTATTAGTTTAACAGACATCGACCGACCCCAAACCAACTTGAAGCCGACATGAAGCTCCAAAAACACACTTGAACACAACATCACAAGCTGTTTGTCACTCTGCATTAAAACAAGAGGAGTATGAGAGCTAGTTACAAAAACACAGGGAACTAACCACTCTAAGACATCAGAAAAAAAAAATAAAATCATCTAAATCGATGTGTAATAGCTTGAGAAGCAGAGAACAAGGCTACAAGAGAACAAGGAGGACTGTCGGATTATTTCAATGGAAATTTCTAATGCACAAAACACAAAATCACTATTCTGAGATGGAGATACTGACAATATCTGACATCATCTTACCCGAAGGACACAAAACTAGTCCAAAGCATCTGATGACAATGCTGGAATGCAGTGTTGTTTATGAAGAAAACTAGCGTTATTTTCTAGCTGAAAATAGAACTATATAAAAAACCTAACTTTAGCTACTGCAAAGCAAGCATTATGGTGATAGAACTGCTAGAAGACTGACAAAGTAGAAAGGTGTATGTTTCCAAAAGAGCAGAATAAAGCAAACATAAGCAAACCTGAATAATGGCCATTTAAATTACCTACAGTAGCACTCATGGCAGAATCCTAATGCAATTTCACCAGTCTACTAACCAACATTTTAATGCAACTGATGTAGACCTGTCTACTTCTATCACTAAAAAAAGGCATATCTGAAAGACTATTACAGCTGAATCATATATATATTCAAAATCACTTTAAGTGATCTTTTCAAACAAAATAATTATAACTATTTAGTTCTCTTAGGTCCATTTTTAACAGCATTTTAAAAACACCGACATGGCACATTCTAGGAGATGATCTTCAAATCAACATACTCTACCTTCTATAAATTGTAAAGGTAGCCAACTTAAGTCTGTATCCTAATTTATCCCATTATCCTAATAATCCACTCTGAAATGACAAAATAAGAAATAATGAGCCACTACTGCAACAAGCATTGAAGGCTGGTAACAAAACCAGTCTTGTTCAAAAAGAACTACAAGGCTCACAGAAGGCCTCACATGAATTAAGACTAATGTCATGCAGATGAAGAATGATAGTGTGTTAGAAAAATGGGAAAGCTTCCAGACTCTTCTTCTTGCCTCCAAGTTCTTCATGTAAGATAGCAGAGACCCCAGATAAAGAGAAGAGATAATTTGCCAGGAGTTTGGAATAACAGCCTCTAATAAGCGTAGGAGAAAACCAACTAGAGACAGAAGAGACTAGTAATCTTCACACACCTCAAAAAAGCTTTGCATTCTCAAGGAACAGCATTCCTTGGGAGAAGCATAAAGCTCAAGTTACAATACTGCAGGTAAAAAAAATAAGAGTCTTTGTAGTGACTAAGTCAACAAGTGCTCCTTTCTTCACAAATTCTCCTCTTCTTCAGATATATGCTTCTCATAAGCTTTCCAGACACCATCAGCATTCCACAGAAATATTTTTCTCTAAATACAATTACATCTGTGAGGAGGAATGCTCTTCTCTCCTTCAACAGAAGATCACCTGCTACCATCTACTCTCTTAGCAGTTTTGGACAGGAACAAACTGTCATCATCTGATATGAAATTTCCAGCCACAAAATTTTAAACTAAGCTTTTTCAGTGAGGATTTGCCAGCAATGTCCATTCCTACCTTTCCCCTTCTTCTCAGGAAGGTCCAAGATCACAAAATACTGCTAATCAATACCATCAGAAGGTATTCAGTGCCCCCAAATAATACTTCCAAAGTAAAAGGCTTTCTTCCCAAGCACAGAGCAGCCAAACAGTTTATGTAAATATAATCTGGTGCATATAACCTCTGCTTTGAAGGCTACCGAGGCTTGCTCCAGCTCCAATTCCCTTCACTGAGGCAGGCCCACAGCCAGCTGGGGCCAACACAAGTTTGAGTGGTGAGAACCACAAAAGCGGCAGGTTTTTATTACTTGTTACAGATGAGGTACAAGAGTCATGAACAAGCTGATCCTCATCATTTGCAGCCAATGTGGCACATCTGGCTGAGGTTGCCACGGCCTGCCTTCCCTAAAGCAGATTACTAGTCACTGTCAGGGAAGTGATGTTTCCCCAAACAGAAAGGTTATGTTCCTCTTCAGAACAGAGACATGCACATACCCACAAACTAATTTAAATGACACCCACAAAATTCCTGCTGAGCACAAGTCAACATGATAATAACTACGGAATTTTAATATTTCACTGCTTTTTACTGAAGTTAAGTTTTGTTTCAATAACCATTAGCCTTAATAAGGAAATCCATTTGTTTTGAGTCATGATGATATTAGCTTTCTTAAGCAAAAACTTTACATTCAATATCCTGCTTATGCACTTCAACTTCAGGTATATTGCTAATCTTAATGCTATTTATATTCTAAGATAACTTTTTAAAAAAAAAAAAAAAATCAATAAAAGCCAAGTTTCAGTTGGTAAATTATTACTGAAAAACTAAAAGTGTCCAAAGTGTTGTTACACACTTGAAAAAACATTTTTGTTCAAACTGCCCTGATGCTGAAACTGCCTCAGCCACAGGATATTTCAATCAGATAGATTACTGCATTGCTTACATTGCAGACTTCTCTCAAATACTACACTTTCCTTAGAAACTAATTTCACCTCATTGTAAAAGACATAAATGCAGTAATTACTTAGTCAGTCAGCACAGCAAAGAAATGGACTTGTAACCACAGAGGTGCAATTCTGACCCATTATATAATTCTCTCTGTCCATTCCCTTCCCCCTGCTTTTTTATTTTGCTACTAGGCACATACCATTTCAGATTCTTATTTTCCATTAAAGTCATCTGAGTTTTGTACAGCAGATATTCAATGTGACATTCCCACATCTGATCTTAATATAAGGAATCCACAGAAATTCTTTAGGTTTTCTAGCATTGCAGTAAATGTTTGAAGCTGTAGTATAAACATTTTTCTGTAAACCTCTAGTATGGAAAATACACGCAGAATAAGATGCTTTCAAAAGAATCAGACTTAAGGAGGAAACAGCCACAAAGATATCCCTGCATTCCAGCGCACCACCAGCCTGCAGTTTAAGGAAATAGTGTACAAAGAGTATTTCTAATGATTCACTGGTTTGCTTGCTATAAACATCTGTGCATTGCTAAGAACAAACAAAAAGTGGGGAGGGACTGCCTTTTCCACAAAAACAAGCAGCATGCAGAAGATGCATTTCTGAGCACACACCAGCTGCCCTGGCCACAAGAAATGGTGCCAAGTCAAAACATCGCTATCCCCATCCCCCTTCCTGCACCAACTTGCTTTTGCCTTGCAGTTCTGCTGGCCAAGCACATAAAAGAAAGCTTCCCAGTTCATTTCATCAAAGGTCAGTCAGGTTAGTTTCAGCAGTTTTAATTAGCCCAATTGCTTTTGCCTGAACTAGATCTGAGCCCATTCAAACTATTTATTTTGCAGAACTCCAAGAACAGTTGTGCTACATCAGCTTTTTAGGAAATGATGAGCACTTGAGATAATAACATATTTAACCAGTACAGCAAGATGTGCAAGCAGACACATACTCTCAGTAAAACCCTGTGTTCAACTTCACATTGAGCAATAAATACAATCTATAACACAAGCACCATCAGTTACCTTGAATTTTTTAGCTTTTTACTCCTGCTAGCAATTTAGGAGAGGAAACAAATCTAGGGTTCTTCCCATTTCCCTGAAATGACTTTGAACAATTACAAATAAATAAATAAATAAATATTCTCTTTACCACAAGGGCATTTTCTGTGTTTAGTAAAAGTTCACAAGTGCATGGTCACAACTTCATGTCAAGATACTGGAAAAGTGTACAGTTTTCTATTAAATGTAAATATTTCCTAATAATTTCCACAGTAAAAATACAGGGCAAGATGTAAGTATTGCTTTTAACTCTGAAAAAAAAGCCTAGGTAATTAACTACAACAAAATACATTTTGGAAATCAACATTTTTCCCTCAGCTTATCACTCAGAAAAGCCTGGAAAAGTTAACTGCAAATAAAAGATTACTATTTTACACATCATTTATGATCACTGTTCTTACTGCAGCACTGAAATCCAAACACTCCCTCCCTCTACAATGCACAGCTCCGCTTGTCAAACAGCATCTGCCTACCTCTTTGCACAGTATCAAATCTTTCTATCATCACCTCCCGAAATACAGAGCAAAACCAAGCAAAAAATCCCAAATACTGTTTTTAATCTTACTTTTTGAACATGCTTCTATTACAACATCCAGACAGTATCATTTAAGTAAAATGGGTTTACAGTAATATGTTTTATTACAACAACAGTATAATTGGAAAAACTGCATCTTCTTCTCTACCTTTCATCAGGTTTAACTTGTCTAAGTGCTTTTCTTTACAAGTTATAAAACATCCTTCAGGGCAAAAAGAGCTAGTATTATTCACAGAACTATCTAAAACCTACAAACTGTTTAATGGATATGGATTACGTGGTAAAAACTTTTATTTTTTTAAGAATACTTGTTCTTACATTCAGAGAGTCCAAAAAAGGATACTTAACTTGAACACCTTATCTGAATGATCTTTGTGCACTCCTAAAAGTCTACAGATCCAAGTAGAGCAGTCCAATATCAACAGTTAGTATGATCACAAGAATGAATTTTTAACTTGAAAAAGTAAAAGCAGGAATCTTTGGTATCTGAGATCGAGACCTGAATGCAACAATGGGTCAGTGAACCAGCAGGTGGGCCAGAGCACAGCTGACTGCAGCCATAGGATGCTCTCATCCTTGACCACACTGCCAAAAAAGCAATCTGTAAAGACAAGAATCACTTCGAGATCTGTGAGTTTCACATCTTGCTCTACAAAACTCAAAGCATTCATGAATATAAGTCGCATTTACATTTTGTTTGAATGCTACCCTTTTCTAACCCATAATGAGAACTACAAGTGCCTACTTTGTATAGTCGATTGTATTTCAGAGCAAATGCAATTTGCAGTCTTAAAATCCACTTAGAAATGTTTCTGGGGAAAAAAAAAAGCCCAACATATTTGTCTGTATTAGAGCAAAATAACAAAGTATTTTAAATTCTTTTAAAGCTTTAAATAAAACATCAACTACATCAACACCAGACCGTCAATTATCCCTCATTACAATAACAAAAAGCAGCTATGTTTGCAGTTTGTTATTCAGCAAAATACACTGTTTGGCCACCACTGTCTTCAAGCATACCACAAGAATGAGTTCAAAAGTCAAATGTTTAACTTAAACTAATCGCCAAAAAATCCTTTATCACGAGGCTTGTGAAGAATGATTGGTGGAAACGCTCAATTTAACTGTTTAGTACATAGTGTTAAAGTCACACAGTAACATGCCAAGGGTACAAGAGAAATTGCAAAAGGCAAACAACATTATTAAAAATCCTTCTAGAAAAGAGGAACATATAATAAAAGATATGGATGGGCAAATTATCAGAATTAAGCACCAAACTGTTTAATACTACAATCAAAGTTAGCATCTTCAGTCTTTTCTGCTTCATCATCATCAAAGAACAGAAATGCCAAACAGCAGAAATGACTGAAGATCCTTATGCAAAGTAGTCATATTGCTTTCCCCATTTTCCATGGGGAAATTATTGTATGAATATAATGACTCAACCAAAAGCAGCACCAGTGCCTTGCTCTTAAAAAGAAAGACCACAACAGCAAATAAAGAGCCTAAAAGAAAAACAGCCAATCCTCTTCTGGCTGTTGCTATGATCCACAAGCAGTCCCAGTCCATCTGCCATCCAGCACTCCAGTGCCCAGACTCCAGATACAGCACAGCTTTATATGCTAGATGGGTGAAATTAAACATCCTCCTCCTCTTGGAGGTTTTGCACACTGCTCTTCTTACCTCTATGCTCAAGTCAAGTTTTGCTAGTGACGACACCTCATTTTGCTCCTCTGAGGAGGGTTTACATCTAGTATAGTATTTGTGAAGACTACATTCTGTACACAGAAATCACTAATAGCATTGAACATACAAATCTCAAAGGTACAAAAATGTTTCCAAAAATAACATACCAAAATAAAAAAAAATTAGTTTGCTCCAAAGTGGAGTCAGCCACCAAACCTATCTTCTTAGGCTTTTAACTACCATTCTGAAATGGTAAGTACCATGCTACCCAGTACAAATATCACAAACCAGTAGCTGAGCAGAAGAAACCTAGCAAAATAGTTTTTCAGGAGAAAAAAACAAACAAACAAAAAGAAAAAAAAAAAAAGAGAGAGAAATGTTGAGGATATTTGCACTGTTCACAGTATAAATATTTGTCAGTTTGCATCATGCTGTACATGTTA
>JANIJG010019716.1:26242-45541 GCA_024611175.1 Megaceryle torquata | reverse complement strand
GGCAGGGGAGAGGGCGAGGCGGTTGTGGGGAGGGGGAAGGGGAAGGGGGAGGGGGGGAAGGGGAAAGGGGAAAGGGGAAAGAAGGAAGGGATGCTCTGTTAATTGTTTCAGTTTATGATCAATCATTCCCTTAGTATTGGAACAAATCTGTAGGACAGCTAGACTCCAGCAACATGATTTTTTAAAGTTATCGTAGAATTCAAGGAACTTAGGCTAAAGCAACTGTGAATATCAATACTCAGTATTTACTCTTCCATTCCTCACAGGAAAGGAAACCCCAGCCTCCAGTGTGGCCTTGTTCCCTCCTGGGAACTACCGGGTTGAAGCCTCCCTGGCTGAACGCTCGGCAGGGGTGGAGGGGAAAGACACTCTCCCCCTCCACATTTGCTTTTAAATCCTCGTTCCTGCCAGTCACCACAACACCACTCGGGCAATGCTGTGCTCTCGCTAATTCCAGACAGGGCGTACAAACTGAAAAGTGCCATTCCCTAAACCATACTGGTGGTTTCTATTTATATTTTTTTTTGGAAGAGCAACGATTTCAACCATTCCTGCGTCCCTAAGAAAGGAACGGCGCTTGGTTGTATAAAGATCTGGCAATTCCAGGTTGCAGTGAGAATGTGCCTGCCCCATTTACAGTATGCAAACGTACTGCTTTCGGTGGAAATAAACCCCAGTGCTACGGGACAAAATATGAACCTCCCTGCACACAGACACACAGTAGGAGCTTCAAGTTCATCTTGTGAAAGAGAAATCCTGCCTGTCTTGATGGTCCATGTGAGATCTGACCTCTAGGTAGATGACTAAGGGATTTTCATGCTTTTTAGTTCTTTTTCTATATTATGTGAAGCTGTGGCCCATTCAGTCTTGCTTTTTGCTGGTAACTGGTACAACAAGGATGGGCTGTCACCACCCTGAAAGCTGCACATCCACAGTTGCCTCTATAATCCCTTGCATTCCCAGGAACCTCTAAACAGTAACTGGAGCCAACTGGATTAATTTTACTAGGATTCAAAAGACATTACAACATATCCAATCCCTGAACAGCTATTCCTCCAACTCCCTTTGTATCTCACTTTCCTCTTTTTTTTTACCTCTTCTGCTTCAGGGGATGCAAAACGCTCTATTGTGTTTCAATAGTTATTGTTTGTTTCTCCTGGTACTTACCAATACCATCCTTTCAAGCAATCACGGTCTCCTGCCTGCAAAAATGCTGAATAAATCCCATTTTGCACTAAGTTCTTTGTTTACAGAATTACTTTATTTTCTGAAAGATGACTCTTACCACACAGATAATATTCTGCTGCCCTACAAATTTCATACAGTGCAGTTAGCAGTAGCTTGGCCGCTTTAGCAGATGTATTCGGCGCCTGTTATTTCCCCTCCCACAGTTACAGATTTCTGATACCCGTGACCAAGCACATAAAACAGGCTCATTTTGTAAGTAATATTAAACAGTGTTCAGCCAGCCACCTGTAAACCCACTTCTTTAGCTGATTAGAATCGCCTTTTGTAATCACCTCTGGTTTTCTTTCCATCTTTTGATGCAGTCGTGACTTCCCTGCTCTCCCACTGTCAGAAATTCTCCCTAGACTATTCTAACTGGATAGAAAAGAGATGCCTGGCAATAATGCAGTACTGGGGGGTTTCTGAGTTCAGCTCTTTTGTCACAATTCACGCTTCCCTTTTTTTGCTGAAGACTTTGGGCCCATAATATGCTCGCTACGAAGCGCAACAGCTCTGGGCGTAGCAGAGCTTTCAGCAGGTAAACATCTTCCTGCCTTCCAGACCATCATGCGGCTTACCCAAATCAACAACAGGGCTTCAAGGACTTGCACTTAAGTTATAAAGTTTTGGCCCACCAAACACCTGACTTGGGAAAAGCCTCTCCTGCTGGGAGGGCCGGGAGATGCAGGCAGAGATCATTTTGTGGTCTTTTTAGCCATCAGTTATCTAAGTGTGTTGGGAAGGCAGAATGCCCCTTTCTCCCCCACAGCCTTGGACAAGACATGAATTTTCAGTGACAGAAATCTCTGACCATCTGGAAGGTAATCCCTCAGGCAATGAATTAAAAAAAAAGTGTAAGCTCTTTCACAACATCAGAACAGGGAAAGACTAAGAGCATTTGCATATGCCTTAATACCACATCAAAAAAAAAACCAAACCAACCAACAGTAATGTTGCTTGAGTCCTGGAGGCTTATTATTTCTGTGCCCAGATCCATTTCTGGGGCATAAGGAAAGCTAACATATGCTTGGCTACCAAATTCCAAAGACCTATCAGTCCCACAATCATGGCTTCAAGCTGCCTCTTTGCTCTTTACCCCCAGGTTTTCTACCGCCTAGAGATCTTCTTCTTAATCATACAAGTCCTGTATCATAAGAGACATCGACAGTGGCTCTGCTACTTTACACAGGAAGTAAATAATAGTAATAAAATGTTACTGAAACCATCATGCTATCTCAAAGTGCTGGTAACACACTAAAATTACATTAAAATATCTTCTGGTGAGACGAGCCAAATAGTACAGCTGCTTGCACGGTACCGCACACAGCTACTGAAGTGCCCCTAAGAACAGACAGCAATCTGTGTTCAGCACCTGGCCAGGAAGATCAAACCAGGACCTCCAGATAAAGAGCAACAGAAAGACTACCGAGCACTTTAGGAGACTGGAATTATAGAGCAGCCCACTCAACTCAAAAATTATAGCAGGTAAAGATCACAGAAGGAAGAAGAGGTGAAGAAGAAATGAGACAAAATAAGAATGTTACATGGGAAAGCTGTGAAAATAAGCGGGAAAAGGGAAACAAAAATCCCAGACTGAACATCCCATGATTTCTGGATATTCCCAGCTACCTAGAGAACCTTAAAATCTACTGGATCTACTTAAAACCTCCCTCTAAAACCTGCCGTGCAACAATCTCAGACATTACTGCCCGTTACCTAATACTATGATGCGCACGAGTCAGCTGGCACGTGCAAGTCACTCAAGAACGCGTAGCTTCTGGACTGGGTTCAAAAGCTGAAGTCAATAAAAATACTGCCATTGACTTGCTTGTGCTTCACAGCACCTCTACAGACCAAGAGGTTTGTTTTGATGTCAGTGCTTGTTACAATTATGAGTAGGAATAACTACACGTAGGTTGGGCAAAGTAGCACTCCACTGAAACCAATGGGAAATGATGGAAGCACAAAACTTGCTACTAATAGTTGAACATTGCTCATAGAAATGAGAAATTAAGAAATGCAGGATGCCACACAAAACCCCACCAAAAGCTGGAGGAAAAGGGAGGGGAAAAAAAAAATCATCCAAGACCAAAGACAACCTGGCTCAAGAGCAACAAAACATGAATTTATCTGGCAAAAGGCACATTTGAAAAAAATCCTTTCAAATGAAGAAATAATGTATTGTTCAAAGCTGCTTTTTAAACTATCTTGCAAAATAGGGACTATAATTACCAAGCATGGGACTTCAATGTATTTGAAGCCTTCCCAAGGTAATTTATACCTGCGGCTCCTTTCGATCGTTAGTCATCCGCATTCATTTCCTACAGATGTTACACTGGTTAAATTGTACCCTCACATGTAGCTTTTCCTACTGTAACCTTCATTTATTTGCATTGCCTTGAAAAGTTCTTTTACGCTAACAGGTATAGGGGTGTGTGCATATGTGTATCATACAGTCTCAGAATGGTTTGGGTTGGAAGGGACATTAAAGAGCACCTGGTTCTAACCCCCTGCCATGGGCAGGGGCACCTCCCACTAGAGCAGGTCACTCAGAGCCCCATCCAGCCTGGATCTGAGCACATCCAGGGGTGGAGCATCCACAGCTTCCCTGGGCAACCTGTGCCAGGGTCTCAGCACCCTCAGAGGGAAGAATTTCCTTCTTGTATTGATCTATCTTTAAACAAGCAATTAAAAAAAAAAAATACACTAACAAAACACTTTAAGAAATGCAGCAATAGTATTTAATAGCTACTATTAGTTCTCTCATCTTTTTTACTATTACTTGTAGGCTATTAAAACACACATGGATCAAAAAAAATCCACACTTACCTTTATAACAGAATAAATTTGTAAGACATCAGAAGGAAACACACTGCATGTGTAACTGATTAGCGTGTTTGATCAACAGATGAGTTAAAAACAAATCCATCTGAAACTGCTTCCAGAAAAAACAATGCTACCTGGAATTAACACCTTCATAATCCCACTGTCAATCCAATGCAGATTAGCAGGGGCCCACTACTTTAAGTAGTTGTTCTGTTTATACATTACTCTGAAACTGAAACACCTTACATCTCCACAAAGTTGCTGTCCAGTGGGAAAAGTGGAAAACCAAAAAACTTACCTTATCCCTTTGAATTTACACCTAAGAACACAACCCCTCTCCTCCTTCCCTTCCCCATCTAAAGCAATTTCAGATCGATCACGTAAAGTGGGGGCAGGGGGTGGGAACCACAACCCCCAGCCGAGCATCCCTCTCCACACCCAGTACCACTAAAGCACGAGTCCCACCCGGCTCCCCCCGTGCCCGCACCAATGCTGCCACCTGCTGCCACACAGCCTTTGCAGACGGGCAAAGTGGGGAGGGACAAACAAAACAAACCGACAACGATAGCAAAAAAACCCCAGACAAACTAAAAACCCCAGACAAACTAAAAACCCCATCAACAACCTGCTGTGAATTTATCGCTGATGTAACAGCAAAAATCAGGATGCGAACGAGAACTGGGAAGTTCTCAAGAGAACAAAAGCTTTCAGAATTAAGTCCTAAAAATGACTGATAAAACTTGTAAGAATGGCAATGGTAAAAAATGAAGGGTGACCTCAGAACAAAGCCAGCCTTTGTTAGTTTAAGAAAAGCCCACTGAGCTGAACAGCGTGTACCAGCCACAAAAATCACCTGCCAGTTCACAAACTGGATCCCCGTGGATTCAGAAACAGACAACAGCAGCTTCACTTACTAAGCACATCAAACTGAAAATAACTGGTAGGAAAGAAGAAAGGACAGGAAAGAAACAGAAAAGACAGACACACACACAAAAAAAAAAAGATTGAGAGAACATCAGCTATTAACGTACTGCAAAGGAGCCAACTGCTCACAATTACTCCCTGTTATGCCAGCATCCTTCCTAACGCAAGTGGCCAATTTATTTATTTTTAGGCAAATAGTACTGCCAGTAGTACCACAATTCTTCTTAACAGAAGTATTAAATACGAAGCCCAATTCTCAAAAGCAATGAAACTAGGATGGTTTTATATGATGCTGTCTTTAATTCAGTCCTTACTACCCTCAAGAGAAATGTTCATCCTAATTTTTACCAACACTTTCTGCTGATACGCATCTTTTCCTCATGACAGGAGCTAAAAAGGAGTATGTTTCAACTGGCTGTAGAGTTAAAACCCAAGTTTAGGAGGCACGCGCCTAATTTATTATTAGAGCTACTAAACTCTGCAAGGCTCCTCCAAGGATGCAGGATTTCTTCTACTCCTTAAGGTTTAATTTTTGCTCTTTCGTAGGAATTTAGACAAAATATCATCGGCCGAAGTCTCAGAACCCCTAGACTGTCAGCTTTTCTACTAGAATTGGCATCTACAAACCCAGTCAGGACCATGGCAGCTGCAGAACAAGCCCTTTGAAGTGAACACAGCTTAAGTGGAAACTGCTGTGAAGAAAGGAAACAGCAGAGGATTCTTTTGGGGGTGTTTTTTAAAGCTTTTACTCACAAGTATTCACCTACTACTATGTGGGTAGAAAGAAAGCCTCTTCTGGTTAATTAGTAGTTGTTCTTCATACCAGCCTCAGCCCAAGGAAACCAAAAGCCTCACTTGTCAAACATCACGGCTTGTGCTCCACGTGAAACTGCCAGCTCTGCTCTGGTGGCACAGCTATGGCTCACACTGAGCTCGGGAGCGGATCCGCATCAGGATGGCATTGCTCAGCAGCTGTGGAACCAAACAGCACGCTTCTGTTGAACAGGTTGGGCAAAGTCACAACGGTGGGTTCGACGAAAACGTGAACAGCCTGCCAGCAGTAGGATGCTGATACATACGTGTGCATGCCTCACACGACAGCATCTTCTTTACCTAGTGTCTGTGTGATTACTGGCTTACCTCTTTCGTTTGGCTTATGTTGCCCTTCTCTGCACATAAGACACTTGCAACTTTATAACAAACAAACCACGTCTAAGGTGGAATGCTCAAAACTGCATCAAGAGCTGAGGTCTGCGCTTCATTTTCTGGTTATGCTCCGCAGCACAAATATTCCGTAGCATTCTACTGCCACCAGGGTGTAAAAGGGAAAAGGCTATCAAGGTGGCATCGAGGGAAGATAAAACAAAGGAAATGATTCATGGAAGAATGCAGCCAAGAGACTATATCAAATATTAAACCAATAAACCCCCTGCAAATTATCTTTTAGGAAAAAAAATATCAAGTAACTGGAATGCAATACAGAAAAAAAAAAAGGAAAACACTCAAGATTCTGCATGGATTTTGTCAGAGTAAAAAAGGATCTGCAGACTCAGCAACCAATGTAATACACCAAAATTTGTATTAGTGGTATATACTTGTGATCTGTTAGATACTTCCTGGTTAACACTCCCTGCAAACCCTTACGGGGCACAAGTCCAACACTACATGACTTCTCCTCTTCACAAAACAGTATCAGGCGTGAGCAAGGTTATTTATCACTAATTTTAAACAGATTACTAATTTTTGAGAAGCTTGGATTATACGAATCCTGAAGATACAAAAAGAACCAACCATCTTTCCCTGGCTACTCCTGGTATGAGTCTGGGCTATCAGAGCCAGCACTCTCCCAGGCTGCACAGAAGGGTTTCACTAATGCTGAGGGGGTTACAAATATGGGCTGAAAATCTTTCCCTCAGGTCATTCTTATATTAATTTGGGACAATCTGGGTAGTAGCTTTACAAAGATCACATAGATTGTGAAGTCTTCTGACTTGTTAACACCCTCAGAAATAGATGAGTGTAATATTTATTACAGTCTTTAAATAAACCCAGAGTAACTAGCTCGTGCAGAGGACACCCTCCAAAACTGTGTTTTTAAAAAGCATTGATGTTTTTCATTAATAAAGTCAATTCAAGATATATTTCTTACATTTGTTGTAGCAAAACAGATCTCTGTCATGCCAAGAGGTACTGACCTCAGAATTCCATTTAAGGGAATTAAGCACTCCACTATCTATACAGCTATACTACAATTCTCAAATACTGAACAAAACTTCACATACGAGCACCAAACTAACTCAAAAATAAAAGCTGAAAACCCCAACCAGCCATTTCCCGTTTCGGAACACTACAGACATCCAAACCCTGCTTCTCCTTTTACCTGTCCACAGATTAGAAACCCACACAGCTAAGTTTTCATCATGGTTTTTGACTGACAAAATGTTACATCCCAAAAGCTTAATACTTAAGCATAAAACAAAACAAACAAACAAAAAGAAAAAAAAAAAAAAAGAGAGAGAGAAATGTTGAGGATATTTGCACTGTTCACAGTATAAATATTTGTCAGTTTGCATCATGCTGTACATGTTAAGAAACAACAATCAAAGATTACAACACCAGAAAAGAGAACTGGTCCTGGATGTACGGGGGAGAAGCGCTATGGTTTACACACTTGATGCCTGCCTACACTATTTTTCCTATAAACTTGCTCCTGTATTAGATAGGATTCTAGGAGATACTGGTATTATTACAGCATGTAAGCTATCTGAAATGGGAACAGTTCACTCACCGGCAACAACTGCTGAACAGTTAGATAATGGAGTTAAAAAGCCTGAAACCACCATCAGTTTGACTTCCATTGCCATGTACTTCTGCCAAAACTAAGCAAATAGAAACAGTGATCCACATGAGACACATATTGTCACGTAGAAAAAGACCACACCGACTGAGCACCCATCTCTTTAAAGCCAGAAGAACAGTGAAAGAGCAAATCATAGAGAAGACTAGCACACTATTTTCAAAACAGAAGTATTCATCTGAATGTGACTGTGCAATATAGAAGACACGTAACTCATGTTTTTCTTCCCTAGTACATCTAGGGTACTTCTAAAAAGGAAGTAAAGATGAGATCAGTATTTGAGGAATGTTCTAAAAGGAGATCAGTTTAATCACTTTACTGTATTTCTAACTATCCTATCCTCTAAAACATGCAGTTTGTAGCAATTTATATTGTCTGAATATCGAGCTGCATTTAAAATGTGGGTGTTTTTTTAATTGTTGTTTTGGTTTTGTCTTTTTTTTTTTTTAAGGCAGTACTGCACCTTCATAGGTTTCTGCTCTCTTGCTTAATGGGATAATTGCCATTTTTCTTTTTCTACTCAACTAAATCTCATTCAGTGTTTACACACAGTAGTGTGGGATTGGTCAAACTGCACAAAGCCAAAGGGGCTGCTGACAACCAAGGGAGCACGGACAAGACAATCAATTCAGAACCAATTCTGAGGGAAAAGGAAAACTTTGGCACAGCACTTGTTTGAGAATTGTACTGCATTTCTCATTTGGGAGTGGTATTTTCTGAAACTGTAGATATGATGATAAAAATATCAACCAGGTTTTCTGATCTTCCACCTGTTTCTTTGAGTTGTGATATAAATAGCTGTTTTAACTGGACAGATATGGACTCTACACTCAGCTGTGGGGTAGAAAGGGAGAGGAAGTACTGAAAAAGCACCTTAAACAGGATAGGCACATATCTGAATAAAAACCTGTTGAATCTGAGTGACAAGGAAAAAAACAAGCACTTTGGAAGCCCTCAGCACTGATGTCAACAACAGGCAGTACTGATCAAAGACATGCAGACAAAGTGCATCTGTAGTACTGAAGCCTGCTAGGATGGCAATACCCAGGGAAGATGAAAAAAGTTTAAAGTTGCTGCTGCAGTCAGTATTGCAGCTATTTTTGGGAAGTACATCTTATAACTACAAATTAATAATCCTAGCAACAATTATATGAAGCTGTTTCCCAAACTAGACTTCCAAGATCACTCTTTAGCTTGACATTTGGAAGGAAGACCTCTTGCTCAGGGCTCTGACAACAGTTTGTTGTTGGGTTTTTTTTGTAAGTGCCTGTATCAACGTCGAAGGCTCCTAATGAAAATCCAGTGCAGCTTCTCATAGTGCAATCTAATGTCTAAATGGCATGAAAGTCTTCTGCCACCAGCATGCATTTCTACCTCTGCTTCTTATGAAAACTGTGCTCAGAAATCACAGGTCTTTTGTCCCCATATTTTTTTGAAGTCACTAATGGGGTAGAAGGGGGAGGCATGATGGTGTGTTCCAGACAGTAACAAATAATATTTAATAAGATTAGTATCTTCAAGACATGAAAGTTGCACAAGGGTGCTGGGTTTTTTCATTCAAGTTTGCTAAAAGGGAACGATGCAGATTAGCTGCCACAGTAATTCAAGGGCTAGACAAAGCAGGCAGTCACCCTTCTACCTGAGCAGTCAGCACTCTGTATACAGCCCTGAATCAGCTCAGCAGGTGTCTGACTCTTCCCATTCAAAGGCTCCCTGAGGAACTGGGGGAACTATAGTGTTGACTTAGGAGTGAGGAGGAGAAAGCGTGGGAGACAGGAAGATCTGTGGGAAAGGATCATAGAATGAACATGTAGCCGATGCCTGGTGAGAGGGAGCTACTCCAGTAAACTAAGATTACAGCAGCAAAAATAAGCAAGCCATCAGAGACACCTCTGTTTCAACTGGTCTGAGAAGAAAAACTATGTTATACTTTTTTTTTTTTATTGGTCTTTCTGTCACTCTCAGAGTGAGCTGCCACATCCCCCCTGAAGCACTCACATAAAGTCTTAACATTTTGATTGCCAGGTCTAATACAGAGCTGGACATACTCCAATCCCAGAAGGATTGGAAAAACAGGACTTAATGATATGAACATGTAGACAGACACGACTTTGCCACTCAAGAGCATTTCATGTGTGCACTTTAAGCGTGCAAAACAGTACCAGCAAGTTCAAGTACTTGGTACAAAAGTAGCATTTTAATACAGTTGACTTCAGAACAGAGAAGAATGCGCATAGACACACATACACACACACACACAAAAAACAATCTAGGTGTGAGGAAATGTTGTAGAGGTTCATAATGAAAAGAATGAGTCATGTCATACAGTTGGTTCAGAACAACTGCACTCACTGGAACCTTAAACTACAGTAACTCATTGCATAAGAGAGTGATAGAGTCATAGTATTTCTACAGCAAATCAAACCAGAATAAAGCAAGGAGAGTGTTAGATGTTATGCTCATGTTCACAAGTGCATGAAAAGGTTGGCAATTTTCCATTAGTGGTTTTTCAATTGTTTCAGCTATACAGCTGCACAGATACAATATGGCAAAAGTCTTAGCCAACCAAGAAGTTCTTTACATGTCAACAATACACCTTTCAGGTCAGACAGCTCAAGCAAATCATTAAGATTTTAAGCTTATAAGACATTTTTTATCTCAATTCATAACATCAACTATAACATGCATTTCTCAACTGTAAAACAGGAATAATGGGTAAAATCCTCTTTTCTGAAGTACTCAAAAATCTACTCATTAAAGATGCTCAGTAAACTCTAGTTACATGCTGACACGGATCTCCTCTGTGCTCCAGACCTAAGGCACTAGCAATAGTCTCCCTTGCTGAGGCACAGAATAAAAGAACTATGACACACCCCCCCCCCCCCCATTTTCTACCAAGAGTAAAAGAAAGGGTGAGGTTAAGACTGATACACAAATTAACATGCATTATCTTCTCCATGGTAACTGTTTACATGTGTTTTCCGTAGACCAAACTGTGGTAAACACAAGGTAATTCAAGCTTTACCACCCCCCAGTGAAATAAAGGTAAACAATTTTACATATCCTGTAGGTACCGAGGGGTAGGACATTCACACCGTTACCATGGAGAAGCCTTGAGCCATTCATGTGTCCAACCCGACAGCCTTTCACTCTGACCAAAGAGGACAAGGGGAGGAATTAACATGAGCTGACAACACTGGAGATGGGATTCAGAGCTCAATTAATTTCATGCAATAACCTAAACAAGGACAAACGATACCTTAAATCAAATAAAACAATCTGGTTTTAAGAATCTTAATGACAAACAACAAACACATCCAATGTGAAAATAATGCTCCAGGAGGGGTCTTCATGTTGTCATCAGGGGTCAGAATACAAAAAAAATCCCAACCAAACAAACCAAAACAACTAAAAAACAAACCACCAAACAAAACCAACAACAACAAAATAAATCACCCAGCCACAGCTACACTTGCACTGCAAGCCAAGTCAGGGAAACATAAGGGAGGAACTATCTGAGGCAATGTCAGGATTGAGGATTCTGCTGTTCACATTATTAAAACGTGCTTTTAATTTCTCAGACTACAAGCTAAAGCCTGTAATAATGTCACTTGGAAAACAGAAGGCTGAGTGAGCATCTGAGGGTGAAAAGGAATGTTTTCACAGGCGCAGTTAGTAAATACCACTGGCTCCTACAGACATTCTTCCTTAAATGGAAATTCACATTGCTTTAAGTTAGAATAAAAATCTCTTGATACAATAGAAGTGATAGACTATCTATTAACCTTTTAGCCTACAAGATAAAAAAGTTAGCAGAAGGCTTTATATATACACATATTACTTATTGCTGACTAATTATTTATAATCCTTCCCCTGCCACATGAGTCTTGTCTGTAGATTGGGAAGAGTAAGGAAATCAAATCTCCCAAACAGTTAAAAACTATGTGGAAATAAAAAGTCTCTCTGCGTATCTATGACTAAGTCTATGAGGGCACTACACAATTTAAAGAAAGGAAACTACTCCAGATAGAATCAGAACTGAACCTTCACCTTAATGTTGAGCCAAACTTTATCTGAACACTGAAATAACTCTACCCTGCTTTGGTTTTATTTCTGCTTCCTATTTTCTGTTTTCACATGCCCCTCTGCAATTTCTTTTTCCAGCCAAGAAAATAAGACTTCCCCCTCCTCCAAAATTCCTGACAAATTTAACAACAGGGTGGACAAGGGCTGAAGCTTCAGAACAGTTTAAATTAGCCTGTGTTCATTTAGCCATACTCGTAACTCTCAGTCTTTCCTGCTCCTGCCCATGGACATCTACAAGGCCTCTGCATCCCATCCGCTGACACTGGCAAACTAAATCAGTGTAATTTACTGGAAGGAAGCTAATTCTATAAAAAGAGTAGTCTTGTGTAGACCTTAGTCTAGCCAACTATAGGATCAAATGAGTGCCCAGGTCAGCACAGGCAAGTCAGGTAAAAAGTAAGGATCCAAAGCAGTCTGAACATGGAAAATATTAAACTCTCACAAAATGAAAGCCTCGGCAATTCAAACCAGAGAAGCACATACTAATTTGGAAGATTTTTAACTATTTGGGGATATAAATAGTGTCCCTGATAATAGTAAACAACATCTATTTTTAAGGGGAAACAAACTAACAATTCAGATTTCAAAGCTCTGACACATGGCCAAGGTGACTTCTCTAACTTGCAGGTGGAATGGGCTACAGAACAGTTTCCCCTTGTAACTTGCATGGCTGCTATTACTCTAAGTAGCAACAAGAGGACTACTGCAAAGCTCATCCAACCACTGAAAGGTTCACCACCATGCCACCTAACAGCATAGTCCCTTGTTATGATTCCTAAGGTAAAAAAGCCCATCAGGATTCAAGGATTAATGTGCTCCTTCTTACAGCTTGGCTCCACATGCAGCTTGGCCACAGTAACTGAAAGAAAACTGCAACATAAAAGTACATGAGCAGGATGAAGAAAGGACAAACTGGACTTCTTAACCTGGCTTTTCCACCACAACCTGCACAAACCCAGAAATACCTACAGACTGGTCAAATAGCCCAGCCTCATCTGCTCATCCTGGAGTCTGCACTGCCCAGTCTTCTGCCCTGTCACCATGTTTACCTGTACAGGAACTGATCCCACTGTAAATGAATTCATGAAAACCCCAAAATGTTATTTGCAGACCTATTATTTAAAAAGTGTCCACACACAAAAGGGACAGCACAAGGACAGACATCACTAGACCTGGCCTAATTCCTTGTACGAAATTACAGCCTCTCTTGGCACAGATATGCAAAAGTGTCATCAAAATATGTATACCTTGCATACATGTGTTCCTCCCATTAATAATTTCTGCTAACATATGCAAGTAATTTTAGGGAGAAACATCCATTGAAATCAAGACCTCAAAGATCATAACACAGCTATTACACTATGCCCTGCGTACTGCGGTTTTGGTATTCTCTTACTACTGCTTCCAGTAAAATTTTCCACGTTTTTTAAATGGAACTTGTTTTTCTTAAAACAATTAGAGCTCCTTTCACACTTGCATGATTTTTTCAATTGTACTTCTGACATGGATTCATAATAGGATGAAAAGAATACAGTATTGGTAATTAAGCTGTAGTAATTTATGCCTGAAACATAAATCTGGACTAGAGTGTTTTCTGGCTGTGAATCTGCAGATGTGAAACAGCTAGGTTAACATTTTGTTATCTTTATTTATATGTAATGGAGTATCTTATTAACTGCAATTGGGATAATAAAAGGCTCCTGACTCTTCTGTGGCTGGCTTTCAATTTATAGTTTGTGATTGAAAACTGTTTAAAATGTGTAGAGAAGGAATGAAGATAAGTACACCTGTGCACTACAGTATCAAACACCCTCAAAGGTTTTCACGGTCATTCACCACTGATACAAAATGCTGCCAAAAACGACTTCTCCCAAAAGTGCAGTTAACATTATGAACAACTTATTAGGCCAGTGGCAGGAAAAAAAAAATTAAAAAAATAATAAAATTTAAAAAAAATCCCCTTGCAAATAGGATGCAGACTGAGTCACTTAAGCATGTCATTGAATCTAACAATAATAATATCAAGGATAACACAGGTGCAAGCATCCTTTTGGGATGACAGTTAGAAAACGAGTGCACAGGGGACCTTGAACAAACATCTAAGACTTTTTTACACTAAAGTCTTTGCAGGACTTTGTTGCATTGGTAAGACATATAACAAATAAGGATAACAAATGGTACCAAGAACTTATTTCTCCCTATCAGCCTTCATGCAGCCTACATAAACGAACCATAGCTGCACAGCAAACTGGTAGAAGCAAATGTAAGAAGGAGGATAGTTCTGCTACCACACCATCAGGCATATATGGGACTGCAGCACTCCAGCTCTTCATCAGAGAACACGGGCACATGCATCAAGAACTCCCTAAGCAGAATATTGCTCTAATCTGGGAAGGTAAAAGTATTAAAAAAAAAAAAAAACAACACAAAAAACCCAAACAAACAAAAAACCACACCAAAAAAAACCCCAAAACAAAACACCACACAACTTTATTCTACACCTGCTTTGCTCACAAACACATTCCCACTCATTCCTGCCAAGAAAGGATGGTTGCAGTGTTTCCCTGAATGAGGACAGCAGCTCTTACATCATTTTGATTTACAGATGCTTTTTTTAAAAGCACAGAATACGAGATTCTTAAGTTATGTTTTT
This sequence comes from Megaceryle torquata, assembly GCA_024611175.1. Lineage (NCBI taxonomy): Eukaryota > Metazoa > Chordata > Aves > Coraciiformes > Cerylidae > Megaceryle > Megaceryle torquata. Next base: position 30,968 of record JANIJG010019716.1, on the reverse strand, counting down.
TCCCTCTTGACCTTATCTAATTGTCCACACCATAGTATTCACTTCAATTACTGTTAGTCTATTGTATCTACCAATGAAACTGTGATCCACACCCATTTTCCCAGCTTGTTTAGTCAAAATCACTACCTTGTCACCTCTCCCTTCCTATTAACACAAGTTATTCACATGAATAATACAAAAAGACTTATGTCATAAAAGGTCTCAAAGATCCAGTTAAAAACCTGGGAAAAAAAATATCTGTTAAATTACACTGCCTGTTCTTTAGTCAAGAGAATAACTAAAATAAATCTCCCACTGATTTACTTGGAACTGACATTTATCCAGCTAGCATCTGCTGATCTAGATTTATGCTCCTGGATTTGCTTTAGCTATAATACTAATTTTATATTCAAATTCTCTGAAAACTTCTCCAGTATTTAAGGGTTTCTTAGAAATCCTTATTGCTGAACCAGAGATGACTATGGTGAACTGCTCGAGTGCAAGTTATCTGGATATGGTCATTTTCAAATGTTTATCCTTATTGGAGATGCATTAACTCCCTGGAAAATCCTCTTCTGACATGAATACTCACTCCTGTTTCCACCAGGCACAAAACAATTTCTTGAACGTGTACTCCTAATGGCAAGCACTTATCAGTGTAGCATGACTTAGGTTATGACCACATAGTTGTTTTGAGGAAAAAATGGCACATTTAATTGAGACAGGATTCTCCAAATGAAATGCAGCACTTGGCCATGGCCATGCTAGCAGACTTCTGAACTGAAAAAAAAAAAATAAAGTATCCAAATCGAATGCTTGAAACAAACCCCTTATTTTGCATTTTAATGAGCTAACAGCACACTCACTATCAGTAGCTCTACCTTAAGTGAGAAAGCCAAGCAAGAGGCACAAAAGCCATACTAACACCATCACAGCTGATGGCTGACCATAACATCAAGTCTAAAGCAGTCAGTCCGTCCCTTGACATCTCTCTGGCAGATGAATGCAGCTTCTAATGGAAACAGGACAGGTCCAACCTAATCTGTAGTGATGATACCTCTTGGTTAGAGAAGCTGCCGTGCACTTCCAGAGAAAATATCTGAAAGCCACTGGTTGAACCATCTTAACCGTGTGTGGAGCCAAGTGTTGGAAACATTGGGAATTTATCTGACTACACTGCCTTTGATACATTACTTATTTATAATCTTTTAAAAAAGAGACAAGAATTGTAATTTTTTTGTGGATTTTTTTTTTTTTTTCTTTTTAATCAGTCTAATAGTTTGGTTTATTTATTACACTCCTACAGTGCTTTAATTTGTGGCTTTCTTCAAATGTCACCCTTCACCGGGCCACATTACTGGCAAAGCTAACCATGCTGAGCTTTTAGTTATTCAACAGCACAGACTAAACATTTACCTCTATTAGCCACAAAGCACACAGACTATTATAGTCTATTCTTAAAGACAAAATTTTAATTGAAGAATTTGTAAAGAATGCCTATTTTGAAACACAGCTTTCAATTGCTCCGTGAAACCCTTTGGCAAGGATATTGTGCATTCCTAGGAGGATTTAAATTAGGTTGCTGCAGAACAAAACCTGGGTTACGGATAGTAACTTGGATACAGTCACACACATACCAGGGGGAAAAAAAAAAAAAAAAAAAAAAAAAAAGGCGAACCTTCTCATTCCTCCTGTTCTTTTCCCTTGAAAAGCACAACCATCAACATGCAAAGTCCGTTAAGTCCGTTTTAATAAGATAATGTGAGGGTTTTTTTGCTAAGTGAAAAATACTGCAATACTGTTTCTAAACCAAGTTAAACCTGTTTGTACTTCTCAAAATTACTACGGAATCTAACTGTGTAAAATCCTATGATATTTAAAGTTTAAGCTGTTAGCTTTAAACTGACATATGAAGAGATAATTTTACATTAAGGACTCGAAATATAAATCTCTATTGCAAGTGCAATGACAGATTATTTTTTTTTTTTTAATTAGGACTTCAGATATGCATTCTTATTTGTTCATTCCAATCTGATTTTTCCCCTCAGACTATCAGTATGGCATCAGAATAAAAACACACCTTAACATAAAAAGGAAACTTAAAACAGTCTCATTAAATCAAATCTTCTCAGCATTCAGTTCCCATCTTCTAAGGAATCTTCATATACATGATAATGAGTCTCCTGAAAGGCAAAGGCTTAAATGTCATTTCTTTGTGTTGTAAATTCTAATTATTCATAGCAAATAAATTAGTGATACTCTTTTATTGCTTAAAGCAATGCAGAAGCTTGAAGTAATCATACAACTGGCAAAAATTAAGAGTTCCCAAAAAAGGAAGTAAAACTTCATTCTTCACATTCCAGTAGACTTAAAAAGAGCTCCATTAACACTAACAGGGAAAGGGCCAGTGACCTAGAACTTTATTCCTGGTTTGAAACTATTAATGAAGTTTGAAGAATAAAGAGTAATGGGTATTCAAAATCCAACTCCTGTGATGTAGCAGGAGAATGAATAAGCTGTGCTCTAATTTACTCTGACATGCAGCACATCATGGCTGCAGACTCAGTATGTTAGAACAGACCATCTTTCAGGAGTCACATTCTTGGAAATTCTCACACGACCTTTAGTTTAACAGCAAAATAGTAAAAAAAAAAATCCTTTTTACACACAAGTCATAAAGAAAGAAATGGAGTTGGACGTAGGGGAGAACATCTTATTTAGCTTTATTTGGGAAGGTGACAGTAATATCAAATGGTGTTTATGACTACTCTAACATTATTTTTGAACATTACTGAGCCTTATCCCATCTACAAATTTTACATTACAATGAAACTTTTTTTCACTACCAGAAGGTAGGGACAACCTGAGTATGCCCCTTAACCTCCTTCAAGCTGTCAAAGGAAAAAGACATCCTGTTCCCTATCACATGCTTTACTGATAAATAAAAATAGAACATTGACAACTATTAGGATGACAAAATTACTTTTAACTTTCCCCAAACTGCTTTTGGGATCCCCAGCTACATCAAGCACTTCATTCACAAATACACCATTCCACATTGTGTTTAACAAAGAAAGTGCAGATTTCATTTTTGTAGTACCCAAGTTTAAAGTTTAATATCTGCATGACTCAAGAGTCAAAAATCGAAGGATGGACCTTCTTGGGGATTCATATCTGTTAGGGGAAGCTAAACAAACAAAAAAAATTTCTTTGAACACGCAATTTAGAATTTGGCTTTCTGGAGGGAAACTAAGGAAATAAAACACTATTTGTAAAAATACTATTCTTGAAAACACCAAGCTATGTGATGCTTCAAAACAGTAGCATCATTCAGCTTCCAAAAACATACTGTAAAAATCCTCCACTGTGCAATCCATTCTATATTTAAACATTTCTTAAAACTTTCAAGAAAGAACAAATGTTCTTCTCAAAATACTAAAGCAAGTATTTTTTCTTATCAGCATAAAGACAGCAAATAACTTTCATCAAAACAAGCACTATCAGAATGATTAAGATATTGGGATGAACTTGGAAAGTAATTATATTTTTCTACTGGTCAGAACAAACATTTAATGGTCTTTTCACATTCAGATTTAAAGCTCAGCTATCAGTAAGTGGAGAACAGATGTATTTGTATGTGCATTCCACAATTGACCAAGATTTTCAGTCTCCTAGATGGCTGCTGCAAGCAATACAAGAATTCTTTAGAATACTAGAAATATCTGAATACGTATCTATCCAAATAAACACTGACTATTTCTGTTACTAGACATACTTTTGGTTCTGTTAGCAATTAAAATGCTTCAGTTTAAATAATGGGAACAACTTCAAAAGATATTTCCTACTTAGAATTACTGTATTGGACAAATCCTTTCTGGATCCACCCTAATGCCATCATTGAAAGAATAGTTTAATTAATTAAGCTCCCTAGGCCCCTAAAACATCTGGAAAAAGAAAAGGATCTTAGAAAAATGTAAACTTTATTAGCTTCTGACAAATAATTATCTGTGTCTTGATGTAAGTTTCTTTGTTTCCTTTTCTTTAAAAAGCACAAACCACACTCTGATACGCTTCTGATAATAGTGAACTTCAGCAAGAACCAACAAAAATAAACTCAGATACGCTTCTGCTCACCCACAAGGGCAAGAACCACCAACAAAAATAATAAATAATGCCTTACACTACCCTAACTCATATTAAAACATGATTAAAGTATCAAATAGGAGTAATTTCTGAAACGAGGGAACCAAGTGAACAGGAGGAAAAAAGAAACCAGGGTGTGTCTACAGAGCAAGAGCACATAACAAGAGGGACTTGTTTAGTCTGCTGAAGAGAAAGGCAAGGAGTAATTTAATAGCAACCTAGAAGGTTAGCTACCAAGATGACAGAGACGGGCTCCTCTCTGAAATGGATGATACACCAAAGGGTACAAAATTCATCAACTGGACACTAGAAACACCATTTCAGTGCAAGGACAGTACAGCACTGGGTCAGCTACTCAGAGAGTCAGAGAGTGAGTGGAATCTCCATGCTTAGAGGTTTTCAAGCCTAAGCAAGACAAAGCCATGGCTCACCTAATCCAAAGCTGTGGAAAGTACTGCTCTGACATTTCCAACGGCCCCCTTCAGTCAACATTTCCATAATTTACTGAGACGGGGGGGGGGGGGGGGGGGGGCTGGGTGTGTGTGTGTTGTTGTAGCTCCCTGTTCCTCCCGACCTACATGTTTGCCTTGGCTTCCACCACCTT
>JANIJG010019716.1:0-10309 GCA_024611175.1 Megaceryle torquata | reverse complement strand
GGAGACCTAACAGCCACCTTCCAGTACCTGAAGGGAGCTTATAGAAAGACTGGAGAGGGCCTGTTTACAAAGGCCTGAAGTGAAAGGACAAGGGGCAACGCTTTTAAATAAGAGTGGATTTAGATTGGACGTAAGGAAGAAGTTCTTTACCATGAGGGTGGTAGAACACTGGAACACTTCCAAGGGAAGTGGTTGAGGCCCCATCCCTGGAGACATTCAAGGTAAAGCTTGACAAGGCGCTGAGCAACCTGCTCTAGTTGAGGATGTCCCTGCTCTCAGCAGGGAGGCTGGACTAGATGGCCTCTAGAGGTCCCTTCCAACCCAGGCATTTCTATGGTTCTATGATCTCTCAACTGCTTACTCTTTTGTCCTGCTGCCTTGGAAAAAAACAAAAGCTCTCCAGCACTTCCACTACCAAAACAAACAAACAAAAAATAGTTTAAAACCCTAAACAATTACTCTCGCATGGACAATTTTAACAACTTGTCTGTATTAGTGTACACAGCACTTATATTAAGATTTTCTGCACCAGCAAGTCCAGAACTTCAAAAGTTTCCTTCAAGGATGAGGAAGGACCTTTGACTTTGTCACCTTGCAGCATTGTTAAAGCCAAACTTATTAAATATGGACCACAAAAGTGTACTTACTAGGTGGTAGAATACAGGCTCAAAAGGGGGAAATCAGTATTATAAACTTCCACAGGCAGCCAGGTAAATGTCATCCCTCAGGGGCTGATATTAGTGTCAATCATATTTGACACCTCTTTTAACAACATGAAGAGTGAAATGGAAGGTAGTCTAAGCAAGTTGTGGCTGCCATCAAACTAGTAGGAATTGCTTAAGAGGCTGGAAGGCAGAGCTGCTATTTATACCAGGCTCAGAAGGCTGAGTACATTCAAAACTTTACTAGACAAGACCCTAAGCAGCCTGACGAAAACTGTCCCCACTTGGAGCAAGAAATAGAACCAGACAACTTTTTCAGAGATGCCTTCTGAACTAAATTACTGTATGATTCTGTGCCTACTACAGTGTAATGTATGATATACCAATGCCAAAAAATCTTTAGTACCCAGCTTTAAACATATGATCAGACCCAGGGCAGGTTGTCCACACCTGTCTCTTGCGATCAAATTTCAGCTACAGTAGAACCTTGCAATATTATTATTCACATTGATGATACAAGTTCTGATCTCTTGAAATCAACCTGAAGTTAGTTTCACATTTATATCCCTGAGCCACTAGTTTCAAATAGCTAAAGAAGCAGAAGTTTTTCTGATCTGTAGGGAACCATCAACCTATCATTTAAAAAATCATCTCCACTTTGAGGATCATACTACAGTATTTTTATAAAACAGCAATAATTAAATATTTTCAGAACAATTAGTTGTTACAATGAAGTTAGATACAAAGTTTGCAAAAATATGACAGATAAGTCATTCCTAGCAATACTTAGCAGCGTGTTCACTTCAGTGAAACAATTGGTCAACACTTCCCTTCCTGGGTTTTTCAGTAAAACTGAATTCACCTCATTTCCACTAGAAAGCAAAATGCTTCATCTGCTTCTTTCAGTGTAAAAGTAGACAAATGTACAGCTGACAATCTGTATTTTTCCTTCCACATTATCTTGTCTTTTAAGTAGGCTTTACAATCACAGAATCATTTAGACTGAAAAAAAACCCCTTAAGATAAACCATAAACTTAACACTGCCAAGTCCACCACTAAACCATGTCCCTAAGCACCACATCTACATAACTTCTAAATACTTCCAGGGACTGAGACTCCACCACTTCCCTGGGCAGCCCGTTGCACTGCTTAATAACTCTTATGGTGAACAAATTTTTCCTAATAAGCAATCTAAACCTCCCCTGGCACAACTTGAGGCCACTTCCTCTTGTCCTATCACTTCTTACTTGGGAACAGAGGCCAACACCCACCTAGTTGCAACCTCCTTTCAGACAGTTGTAGAGAGCAACAAGGTCTCCTCTGAGCCTCCTTTTCTCCAGGCTAAACAACCCGAGTTGTGTCAGCTGCTCTTCACAGGCCTTGTGCTCCAGACCCTCTACCAGCTTTAGGAACAAACAGTGAAGGGACAGACAAGTGTTTCAGTCTTAAGTACCAGAGAAATAGCCTAGAAAGCAAAAAAAGAAATATTTATCTTCAGCTAACCAAAAATCTACTTTTCTTTAGGGTTATTTGCTATATGACAGACTGGCAAGAAAAGGCAGTAACTAGCAAGGCCAAGCTTTCAACCACCAATTGCAACCTTAACTACATACTTCTCTTAGTTGCTATAGAATTCAGTGCTCAACAGATGAGGAAATACTTTAATTACTTAGCATTTATTTTCTACCTAGTAACTGTATCAATTTCAGATGATTCACCCCAAATACAGGAGATATATGAAATATATATGAAATAATGGAGATAAATGAAATGGTAAGAAATACAAAACCAACCGTATAACATTTTCCAATTACACTTAACTATTAAAATATTTTAAAAACAAACCTTCCCAAAAATTGCACTTAGAAATAAATGCAAAGTCAAAAGAATTAGAGGCAAAATTAATGGCTTCTGATAGTTCCCCATCACTGACCTTCCCATTCCAGAAGGAATGAGTGAGCGCTGGAATCAAAAAGACCCAACTATGTAGAAAAATCAGTATTTTCCAGTAGAGTCCAGTGAATTCCAGCTGTAGGTGCTGGTAAACAATCTCTTTCTTTATGAAAACAACCTTATTAAATTCATCAAGTTATCCCTATAACCTCTTGAAGAGAAATTACATGACTTTCATGTGTCTTTTCCACTAGAAAACTACTGCACTACCCAGCCTTATTCCAAAACAGCATTATCCTAAAGCACAGAGACCCCAGGTTTGGAAGGTGCACATGCAGTGATTTAAAAGCTGCTACAAGAAATCTGGAATTAAAAACTTTTCAGACTTCTAAGTGTATTATGTGATTTGACCAAGTAACTTCCCTTACGTAGCTAAGTGTCAGGGTATTAAAACATCCTCTTAAACAAACAAATAACAACAAAAAAAAACACCAAGGCACTAATTAAAAAATAATAATAATTTAAAAAGCACAAAAACCCACAACTCCAAAAAGGGGAATATAAGCTCATCAAGTATATGCCCTTTGAACCAAGTATTGTCCAGAGGCTTGGTCACAATCAGAATTCACAAAGACGTCAGCAGCAAAACAGATCGGATGTAAACAATCTCAATGTGATCCTTGTATCACAATCAGAAAAGGCTTGAATTACTTCTTTCACCCTGTCACATCTGAAGGAAGAACCATATATGGAACCGTAATAAGATGAATGCATTCACTAGACAAAGCAAGCAGGAGATAAATGGAACACAGAGTTCCACCTAAACATAAGGAAAAATAGCTTCTTTACTGGGAGGGTAACAGAGCACTGGAACAGGCTGCCCAGGGAGGTTTTGGAGTCAGTCTCCTTCTCTGACACTTTCAAAACCCATCTGGATGCGTTCCTGTACAACCTGCTTCAGGTGAACCTGCTTTAGCAGTGGGGTTGGTGGCTGATGTTCAGTCGGCTGTCAACCAACACCCCTAGGTCCTTTTTAGCCAAGCAGCTTTCCAGCCACTCTTCTTCAAGCCTGTAGCATTGCCTGGGGTTGTTGTGACCAAACTGCATGACCCAGCACTTGGCCTTGTTAAACCTCATACAGTTTACCTCAGCCCATTGCTCCAGCCTGTCCAAATCCCTCTGCAGAGCCTTCCTACCCTCAAGCAGATGGACACTTCCACTTAATTTCATGTCATCTGCAAATTTACTGAGGGTGCATTTGATCCCCTCATTCAGGTCATTGATAAAGATATTAAACAAGACTGGACTACATTTCAATCACTTCTACCTTTTACTTTATTAGTATCTCCAGTATTTCCCTACAAATGGGTCAGGAGACTGTTGTACCTTGAATTTGGCAGCTTCGCATGCAAAATACATAGATCTGAGTTTTTTCACACATTTTCAAATCATTCATCATCTTGTTATTAACAGAAGAACACTTCCGAATTTAGGTGATTTCCATCTGGTTAGGTGAAAATGTAAACTTGGTCTATAAGCACATATTAAGTAAACCCCATCCATTTAACTGTTCTTCCTAGATGGACCAAGATTGAGTATTATACAACTTTTTTAAAAAGGTTATCACAAAAATAGTTGTTATGCTCCTAGTTGAGGTTCAGAAAAAACTTACCCATACAGCTATGCCAGCAGAATCCTCCAGTGTAAACAGTCACAAAAGTAAAGCTGCATTTTCACCAGTGCAGCTTGTTTTGCTTGGAGCAGGACAGAAGAATTACTATAACAATACAAAACATAACTCTCATCCTACACGCGAGTCCTCACAAAGCTCTGTCAGCACAGCATAACGGGAACTCGATGTTTCTTGGAGAGATGCTAGGACAGCTGTACATGAGAAACATGTTTCAAGTAAACTTAACACCTGCATCAAGTGAGTAATACACACAAACTGAGAAACACTTTCTAACATGGCTAAAAATGGTTGTAAAGCTTAATATTTAAAAAAGGAAGCTTACACAGTAGTGATAATTACATACAATTTAGTTACCTTTCACAACCTGAAGAGCTGTTACAAGGCAACAAAACCCAAATCCCACAGCACTTAATATTTAGAGTGAAAATCAACTTTCAAGATTGAAATTATCAAGAAACTACTTTACAACTGCTGACAAGGAAAAAAGCTGCACGTGTTTCAAAAGCCACCATTACTTAGATAAACCCTAGGGCTGAGAAGATAAAAAAACCAGCCTTTATTTCTATCACAACGGCTTCCAAATACAAAGCGGTGCCACTACTCCCAACCTGTCACCATCTATTTTCACAGCTTCCTCTATAGTTTCTGTCCCCCACCAACTTCAACACAAAATATATTTAAGACACAGAACTGTTTAAGGCCTAGCTCTACTGACCTCCCATTGAACAGAAGAGAAATTAATCATTAATGAATAACGATCTGGTAGCATTTTTCATGCCTATTTCAAGACAGCTGAGACAACACAAACCTTTACTTTCCTTTTTCCACCGCCTTTAATACCATTAAATTTTCAAGCTGCATTGCAACTGAAATTAGAACCTCCTTCCTTAGGGTAAAAACTATTTTGGTGTTCCATTTTGGGTAGAGAAGCCTCTGGACCCTACGGATCTCCTGTGAGTACATGTTGTTGACAGTTACCCATTTTAATCTCAGAGTACCAGAACCTTCTCTTACCATCATTCTCCGTCACAGTGGCATGCTGATCAGAAAAGGGGGATCTTTAGCATTAAATGGCAACCCCATTCTAGAGAAAGACTATTTTCTTGAAAAATAAGGCAGTAAAACACCCAGTAAAGCTCCAAAGGAACGTCTTCTGAACAGTAATTTTAAAACCTAGCACTCATAGCTCTGTGTGGTGCAAGTGTGTACATTCAGTGTGTACTACTACCAAGTCACTATGTATAGTACATTAAAGCTAAGCCTAGCACCTCATGAGAAAGACAGCCAAAAAAACCTGAGTGTTGTAGATTTTGAACTTGATTATTCCAAAAAGTCATCTACCTTGTAGCCTTCTTTTGCCCAAGAAGGTCAACTGACTGTCTTGAGTCAGCACTTCAAAATATTTTCTCATGAATAAACAGATATATGAAAAACAGTACAGGTAAATACTCTGCAAAGCATTCATTGGTAAGCAGTTAAGTCTGATACTGGACACAGGTTTTAAAGCTGTCCACCCCAGTGTTCCCTATTTAAGATTATTCTTAGGAACGCATGCGGTAATGATTAAAAACATTTAAGAAACGTGAAATAGTAAAGAGAGCTAGCATTGCATAAGTATATTCCAGTCAAAAATGCAATACATACTACCAGGAAGTTTCCCCGATAATACCTTCTACAAAATTTGACCCCAGAAGTGCAATGAAATGCTAGTGAAATGAATTGCTAGCTAGAGAAGTCATAGTATGAAGATAAAGTTTCCAAGTGCCAACACATGGTGACAGGCAGCAAAATTATTAGGGCCTCAGAAATACGGGAAGGGGAAAGAACTTGCTTCTCAATGCCTAAATATATTAACCTTAATATATAAATCACCCTTAATATAGCAGAAACTACAGCAGCAAATTCACACATAAGATTCAAGTGGCAACTCAGCAAGGAATGTGTTTTCCTGGAAAGCAAAGCTTGTTTTGAGCAATACTTAAAACAAACAAACAAAAACCCCACCCAACCACCACAAAACCCACCAAACTAGCAAACCCCAAACCACACCACCCAAAAATTACCAAAGGAATGCTAGTTCAAAGAACTAGGACACTACTCTGAAAGAGAGTACAATCAAAATAAAAGACAATGACTCTGGATGGGGTACACAGCAGAGGCCCCTAAAATATGGTATTGTACCATGCTTGCTGCAATGTCTAAAACCATTATTAACTGGGACTTTACTTAAGGAAGTAAAGACACAGCATTTTAAGAGATCCTGTAGAAGCACAGGAGGCAGGTATTTAGGAGGACCAAGAAAAAACAAACCAACCACAGTCTAGGAAGTCTGCACACTTTGCAGACAGAGAATTAAAGAATGCACTTGTATTCCTCAACTTCCAAAGCAAGAATACTGAAGACCTACGTCAAAACACTTCCCCTCAACCTAAAGACTACATAATAATTACTAACAACACCCACAACTATAAATATTTCTAAGGTTCCTAAACGTCATGTATCATCTTTTGATCTTCTTGCGTGAAAGTGGCTGCTGTTAAAGCATTCCAGATGTCACCAGAAAAATAAATAAATAAATAAATAAATAAAATGTGACTTCAGGTATGGAAAACATGATTTCATCTTCTGCTGCTTTAAGAACAAAGATCTTACTTTTCAAGTGTTATTTTAATAATCTGTAAAGTTAACCAAAAGAAGAACTACAAGGTTTTTCGACAGCAATGGTGGTCATCAGTATTAGTACAAAAGTGTGGACCAGCTTTGTTCAGAGTTTCCCGAGGCCTTTTTTATTAAGTGCAAAAAAGGCTAAAGGCTTAGTTATCATTCTTCTGAATTCCTCTAGGAGTATTATAAATCAATGCCAGACTTTTATACTAGTAGCAAACCACAGAGGACAGTGGTGTTGGCTGATAAAAATATCTTTCTCTGCCTTCAGAAAAATGCTCTTTAAACCACTACATTTTTTCCAGCGCAGGAAATTCTTTTGGGTTCCAAATCGAATAATATTTACACCTGAACCGATTCAGAGATGATAAAATAGTTTTCTTTCATTACTATTGTTTTAAACATACTTTAAGAAGCACGTGTCTCAGTTTCAACCTCCAAAAGCCCAGGAGTTACCCTCTGCCACCCAGAAAACATAAAGAGATATCACAGGTCGTGACAGGCTCAATTTATTTAGAATAAATGGCACCTCGTCTGTTCGGCTGCCGCACTGTAACGACCTGTATACCTCGGACTGTGTGCGGGCTACCACGCATCCCCAGGAAGAGCGGGGAGAGAGGCTACTCGCCACCGCCGGCCCACGCCAGGAACGCTCAGAAAGGCACCGGTGCGCTCGGCAGCCGGCCCCGCGGGCTGAGCCCCCAACCCGCAGCGGGCTCTCCCCGGCGCGCCCGGAGCCGGATCAGGAGCGACGGCGACCGCCCCCTCCCCGGCGAGCTCACCTCGGTGGCCGGGATGTTGACGACACCTGTCGATCTCCTCTTCTCCCTCAGCTTCCTCTTCTCGATCTGCCCCTTCCCCTTCCTGGCGCTGGGGCCCGAACTCTTTCCCTTGGCAGCCACCTTCTCCTCGCCCTCCGGGGAGCCCGGCGCGGCGGCGGGAGGGGGCTTGGAAACAGGCTCTGCCCCGCGGCCCCCGGCCAGGGCCGACGGCGGCTCCTTGGCGGGGGCGGCCCGGCCCAAGGCGGCGCTGGAGAGACTCACGCAGTTGACGACCCCGCCGGCAGGGGGCGCCGCGCGGTCTGGCGGGGCGGCCGGGCCGCCCGGAGGCAGGTTGTTATTCAGCTCGGCGGAGGAGGCGCCCCCCGCCGGCCTGGCCTCCCCTCCGGCGGCCGCCCCTGCGGGGGCCGGCGGCGCCTGCTTCGCCCGCATCTTCTCCCGCTTGGCTTTCCACTCTTCCAAAAAGTCCGTGGTGCTGCCCCCGGTGCTGCGGTAGCCGCCGGTCGCCATGTTCCCGGCGGGCTGGACGGCAAAAGCGCCCCACCAGCACCTCTGCCGCCTCCCGCCCTGAGGCGGCTCTGCTGCCGCCCGGAGAGGAGAGGTCCCGGTGGGGAGGGCGGGAGAGACGGGGGCGGGGAGAGAGACTCGGAGAAGCACAAACACCCTGGAGAGAAACAAAAGGGGAGATGTGAGCAGTCCCGCCGCCCCGACAACTCCCCAGGAAGCCCCTCAGCCCCCGGGGACGTGTTTCCATCACTGCCCGCCCTCGCACGCCGCGCGGCCCCAGCGTAGCAGCCCACGCCCGCTGGGGCTCCCCTCACCCCCCGGCGCGGGTTCGCACGGAGGTGCTCGTCGTCCCCGCCCCCCCGCTTGCCCCGACGACCGCCCGCCCGCCGCGGCCACGACGACCGCGAAGCACCGTCCCTCGCCCCTAGGGCCGGAGCGTGTGCCATGCCCCCAACACCCGCTTGCCTGTTGGGGAACCGTGTTCCCGCGCGGGGCGGGGCGGGGCGGAGGCGGCTGGCGCTCACCTCCCGCCTGGAGGGACCGCGGCTCGGGCGCTCCCCAGCGCCGGCGGCACCAGGTGAGCGGCACCGCCTCCTGCCGTCCCGGAAGGAGCGGCGCGGCCCCGACGCTTCCCGAGCTCCCCCTCCCTCCCCTTTCCCCATCGCGGCGCGGACAGTGCCGAAGCCAAGGCGGAAACTGCCGAGATGGCCTCAACAATGGGGTGAGGGCGGGGAGGCCCCGCCTGACCCGGTGCGCTGCGCGCCGCGACCTGACCGCGCCGGGTGCCGGCCCGCTGTAGGGTCCCGCCGCCGCCGCCGCCCCCGCCACCTGCCCCGGGCAGCGCCGGCTCGGGAGAGGACACGGACCCTGGCGCTCTCGACGAGCTGCAAGGCGGGCGGGAGGGGACGATGGGCGCCGCGACCGCGGGAGGAGCGGAGCGGGACGCTGCCAACCGCCCGCCTGCCTCAGGCCACGCTCGTGCTTCACCGGCAGCTTTAACAGGCGGCGGGCGGGGGCTGCCGGAGTCCAGCGACGGGGGGCCGGAGGAGGCGGTGTGGTGTCACCTCCCCCATCGCCCGCGGCGGGCTCCGCCAAACCCGCCCCGCACCTGCCGGACCGCCTGCGGGGAGGGGGGCTGAGCCGAGAAGCCCGCCGCGCTATGCCGGCGCACCCGGCGTGGAACCGCCTTAGCGGGGGGCAGGTGCCCTCGGGCGGTGCGGTGCCGGGTCCCGCTGCCGGCGGCTGTCACTAGTGGCAGAGAGAGAAGCCGTGTGTAAAGCCCCGCTCGGCCAACCTTCGCCTATCATGAGAGAAGCGCCGCGCTAGGAATGGGAGCGCCGGAAACGCCTGAAAACGTGTTGACTGCCGCCCCCCCTCTCGCCTCGTCCTTTAATGGGGTCGATTGCGCGGTGGGAAGAGCCCGAAGTTAATTGCTCCCGCAGCGTAATAAGTTCCTTTCGCCCGCTCCTCTGGTGGGCAGACCGAAGTTACTTGGTGGAGTTCACTCCTACGGGCGGGAGGTTGGGACAGAGCCTGTGTTTTCATGATGATCCAAGAAAGAAGGATTCGAGGGGTGCCTGCCAGTCATGCTGCAAAGGCGTGAAAGATGTCTCGTTCATAAATAATGCAGCCTCCAGTGGGGAAACCTAACCGGCTTAAATAAGAGAAAAAAACACAGAGGGAATGTGACGGGAATATCCAGTATCCATCAAATGGTTTGTGTAGGTGATCAAATGGCTAAACCTGTGCGAGAAACTCAACTTTTTTGGTTTGGTTTGGTTTTTTGTTTGTTTGGCCGATTTTACTGTCTTGATAGAACCCTGAAAACCATATTTTGGGAAATCGCCATTTTCAATAGATTTGTGGCTTGCATAATCCTGCTTTGTAAGGGATATGCTGAGGGAAGTGAAGGAGCATATCGGTGCTACCTTTCCAGCAGGCTGAGGACAAGATACAAGTCAAGAGAAAATCCATATAGCCTGGGCTTACATACCTGGGAGCATGTTACCACTTTTTTTCTTTCTTTCAGATTCAGTCCTGAATTTGTCCACCTGGTTAATAAAATTCATTAGGACCTCAGAATACTTTGCAAAAGGCTTGGTTTCTTTTC
>JANIJG010019715.1:38241-72278 GCA_024611175.1 Megaceryle torquata | reverse complement strand
TCCTAGATAAGGCTGGTAAGGAACGTAAATCTCATTGGTACTCCAACCACAGAACACCTCAGGTAATCTGTGTTTAAATATTTCTGAGTTTTCAACTCGAAAACAAAGGCTGGTGACCAACCCACTCTGTATGGTACAATTTTAGTCTGTTTTATCACTCGGCGAGGAGGTAGAGTCATTTACATGTTGTGGCTAGCATGTTAATTTGGCGTCACTGAATTTATCAGTACACAGAGAGTCACTTGATCATTCTGATTATTATTTATGCATTGACCTACTCAAAGTATGAAGATATTGAGTGCCCAGATTTTTTATTCTGTGGCTCTTATAGTTCAATTTTTTTTTTCCTCTCTGATTCATTAAAATTGCTAGTTCTTGTGCTGCATATAGTAACTATTTCTCTTCCTCTTTTTATTGGCTTCTGTTACACTTCAAAGGATGAAAGAAATTCCATTTAATTGCTCAATTTTGGCGTACGCTGTTGCAGGCTGAGAACATACACTTCACACTGTCCTTCCAATAATTCTGGCAGCATTCACTGAAATAGCAAAATCATGGGTCAGAGATTTGGGAGTAAGCCACAGTCCACATGGCACAGTAGCTGGGAATTCAGGTTGCTCATAATGCATCTGTGCATGCGTGTGGTCCATTTAAAAATCATTAATTGATCCTGACGACATGGGGAAAAGGCACAGAACTGACAGTGTCATATCCACAAAGCTACAAGGATGCTACAATGAATTTAGCATGTTTTCATTACATCATGTAGAATTTGAATATATTTTTTTTTAATTATTATTTTTTTTCCTAAAATACATTTAATGCTTGTAACTGCATTGATGCAGCTGTGTAGGGGAGCAGTGATAACTTGTAGGGTTTGGTTTTTTTTTAATTCTAGATATTTTTATTTCAGAAAAATTCTCATAATTAGATCTTTTGCCACACTGATAACTTCCTTGCAGTTCTGATAAGATAATGCAAATAAATGCTGAATCTTAAAAAACCACCAAAACAACAAGATTTATTGCACTACCTCCCTTTCCTGAAATGGGCCTATTTCTTCACTGTTTTCAGCCTTTAGGGTAGGCAATATATTTTAGTCCTTCCTTTCTTTCTCCAGCTTTTCAGTTTCAATCCATCTGTTAAACGAGAACAACATCATCCATTGTTCCCATTTCTTGCATTTTTTTCCCATTAACGCTGATTTGGTTTAACATCAAGAGATACTGAAGATTTTCTGTTTATTCCTGGTGAAATGGCTAATCATCAGGTCATCCCAGGGGAAGAATCACATATCCGAGTGGAAGGAAAATATCACCTTTTAAGAGGAATTGATGATTGAAATTTTGATGAAATGTAGTAACAGAAGTGAGGATTACACCTAAAATGACCTCCTTGAGAAATTTTGAAACTCCATATAAATCTCCTAATCCTACCTACAGCTCCTCTTTTATAACTGCTACATGTTCTTATGTCACCTTCTCCTGTAACTTTGTCCATCCTCTTGAAAAGTCAGTGCGATAGCTGAAAAAGAAGAGGGATCTCTTGTGGAAGTGCAGTCTTTAGCTGATAGTACTAGCACCGAAAAACTATTCCAGAAGTGTTGAGCAGTGGGCAGTACCCCCTTGGCAAGTGACAGCAAAGCTGCAGTGCAGGTGATAGAAAAGCCATCTAACTTAAGATTTGCTGATGAACAGAAGTCTAAGAGCTTCGGATCCACAGAAGTGGCTGTGGCCAATTTATCTTTTGTGATTTTCTTTTTTTCATTATTTTTGACATTTCAGAGATGAAACTTTGTTATATGCCAGAAACCTATGGCAGTGGACCAGGGAGATAAGAATTCACCGAGATACAGAACATAAAGACTAAGAAAATGTGTGAAAAATTGAAATGACAAGGGTGGGTTGATAGCTTGTTGCTATTGAGCTATAGTACCTCGGCTGGAGAATTAGGTAGTTAGAGATACAGCACAATAAAATATGTGCTGACTATGCCTAGAGAGAAAAAAGATGAAATACTTAAACCTCCCAAATCGAGACTTAAAGGGGAGAGATAGACCAATCCAGCTTTAACATCAGAGTGCTATGGATAAAGTATGATATACACTTGATGAACTATCATTTTCAACATGTTACACTGGGCTTGTATGCTTCAGTAAATAACATAAAACGTCAAATGGATGTCCGCACAAATACCAGATAAAACACAGTAATGTCTAATTAAATGTGATCACATACAAGAAAACAATAGAAAGGAGAAACTAGGCTTATTAAGAACTAGGAAAATGTTTGTAAATAAGGGCTTTTTATTAATCATTTAATCTGCTAGTGTTAGACAATCTCATATGTTTTCCCTTTCCCAAGCTACTTCGTCTTTCACATTCATCCATCTTCCCATCAGCTAAAGAATTAAAAGGGTTGTATCTTTCCACTTCCTTGGCAGTTTAAAGAGGGTTTGTTGCCTTGTCTTGAGGGAAGAAAGAGGGGGGAAAAAAAAAATAAAATCTATGTTTAGGCCAGTATAATTTTCCCTGTCTGATCAGCCTGCAAACCTCACTGGGAAGAGGTGGTGATAGGGCCATCATACCCCTGGCTTTTCCACCCTTTCCATCACACTCCAGATATTAATAAAATCCCAGCTGTGCTTCAAAGCATTTATTTTCTTCTAGAAGCACAAGTCCTACAATTAGAAATGACCCTGGTAAAGAAGGTTTCATCTGATGAGTTGGAAAAAGGCAAATTACAGTTTGAGATATATCAATTGATTCGTAGGTATAATGAAATAAATTCAATCTAAGTTCTGTCAAGTTTCTCTAACAGCCTTGTTCTTCCCCTCAGACTATCCACAAGGCATATGTCACATCAAAATGCCATACTATCCAAAACAGCCCTATTTTAGCCTGCCAAACTCTGCACTTAAATTTGAAAATTAATTTTAATGGACATCACATTATTATACAATAATCATACAGCATAAATTTCATCTGAATGTGTTGTTAATAGATTGGGTTTCACTGCAATCTGTGATCCAAATCAGAAATTGACCTTTTTTTTTTTTTCTTAGATGCATAGTATTGTACAGTGCTGAACATGAATAAATAGTTAATTAAATAATCCTTTCAAACATAGGAAGAAATGCACTGATTTTCCTCAGGGGGTGGTGGTGGGGGAACAAAAACCCAACACAATGTGACTACATTTTAAACACATTTTGGAAAACAAGTTCAAGTCTTCTAGGTAGATGTTATTCCTAAAAGTCAGGAAATTTACTTTTTCATAGAATTTTCTGAAAATAGTAATTTGTAACTTAAAAAAAAAAAAAAGATAGATGAAGTAGTTACTTTATCTAACAGCTTGATTAAAATTTATCTAACAGTTGGATTAACCAGTATCTAAAACAGAGTAAGATTTGTTACAGGTCTCTACAGTCTAATTCTGAAAATGTCTGATCTTATTTTACAGACATTATGTACTTAACTTGTTAGTAATAGAATTACTGTCACATTTTCTTGTGCTAGTGACTTAACAAAAACAACTTCTGTGGGGTGTCAGATGAGCATAAGACTTTCAAATACCAATTTAAATATAAAATGACAAGGTTTTATATCTTGGATTTCAGTTTGCTCATTTAAGAGAGCAATCTCCCCATTGAACCCAAGACTGTTCTCTGTTATACTAAGCTCTGAATAAAACAAGCAACCAACCTCCCAACAGCTTTCTGAGACTTCCAAATTTCATTAAAATCTGCTGGAATTGACAAATTCAAATGTATTTTCTGTGGTCCATATGCTCTGATATTAGTGTACAGAGAAAGAAATACAATCTTTTGATAAGCAAGCACTTGGTTATCATGGCATAAGTGATCTGGATAAATACAGCATGCCCTGCCTCCTATTCTACAGCAGTGGGTGCATTTACATACACAAATATTCCTAAAAGGCTCCTCAACTTTTGAGTTATTTACAGCTAATATTTGTTGCCTATGCCCTTTTCAGAAGCAACTTGCTCTTCCAAAATCCTTTCTGAGTGTAAAAATTTGATCAATATTCTGCTATATTAGCACAGCTGTGACCATTGGTAAGCCAAATATATGATAGAAATGACTTTTTTTTTTTAATTCCTCTCTACAATATACTTGGTGAAGCTCTAAAGAACAACTATTGCTCAAAAGAATTTTTAAATAATGATTTCTATTGCCAAAGAGAGTGAGTCCTGTGAGAATTATGCTGAGTGCTAAAACTTGTTTTGCATGACAAATACCACAACTAGTACAGAGATCTCTTAATGATACAGTCATATTATTGGTGCTGTCTGGGGGAGTGTGGTGGGGGGGAATAAAAAAGAAAAGTAGATAGAGTAATATTATCCTCATCCTTTTGAAACCATGCAGAGTGAATGCATTGATTAGTAAGTGTGAGCAATAATTCCTGAAAATAAGCATTGTGCCTCTCTGGCTTTCTGAATGTTTGCTGCTATCTGATGGGGGGGGGGGGAAAAGTGAAGTCCAACAATATTCTTCAGAGTCAAAATTAATGTATTCAGCAAATAGAAATGATTATACCTGAAAATGTACACCGTGCTGCCTGATGTGCCGACTGAGTTTGCCTTTATATGCCATTGCTTTGCTGCTGCAACTGGTCCTTTGTTTCAGGGCTCATCCTATGGTGGCATCTGTCACTGGACCATCAGAGCAGGGCTAACGCCCACCTGTATTTATTCCAATAAACCCACAGTGAACTGAACTGAGGAATGGCCACTTGTCAAAGGTCAGGGCAGTTGACACAATCATAATTACCCTTGGATATTCTCATCAGATTAGCATTACCATGTTAGTTGCATGGACTAGACCTATAAAAATCAATATATAAATCTTAAAAAGCATTATGGAGCTGCCACATTCCATTGTAGCACAGGGTAAGGATTCATCTGCTCTTAGTACAAATATATATTGTCCTTTTTTTCTTGCTACTAACCTAAGGCACATTGCTTGGATTAGTTGGAGCTGCCACATTTTCCAGTATTGTAAATTTTTAAGGAAAGACTAGAGAGATTAATCAGCCTCTTGATATTGACACATTTATAGTTGGTATTGACTGAAAGAGTGAAAGGAGACTTACTGAGATCCATTCCAGCCCTTCCTTGTTTTATTTTTTTTTTGTAGTGATTCTAAAACATCTGTTAAATTAATTACTTACCCAATAATCTGAAACATAACACTGAAAAATATTTTAAAGGTGTGACATGAGAGTGTATAAACAAAAAGTCCAAGAGATTAAGGAGCACATAGTTTCAAAAGTGTTTTTCTCATGTCCTGGGACTACAGGTTTTCACAAGGACATGAGAAATTGAAAAGTAATTTCCCCTCTTTTCAAATAAAAAAAAAAATGTGTAAAATACTTGCAGAGTTTCTGCTCTCTGTGTAGGTAATGGAGGTGCAAAGGGCAAAAAGACCTAATAGACTTTACTCCTTTCTCATAGAATCCACTCTCAATAGCTAACCAGAACATAACCCAATGTAAGTTTATTGTAAGTAAATCTAAATGAAACTTTTTTATCTGTCAAAGGAAGATAACCTTTCTTGAAATGGTAAATTCTTTCTCCAAAGTCTTCTTTGTTAAAGCTTATACCCTAAAAAGCAGTTGTCTCTTAATATAAATTGTGGTCTAGTTTATAAACAATATTGCTCAATAGTGAAGTATTTTTAAAATGTGATTTAAGAAACAATCCAATCTACAGTGGCACATAATTCATCATAACTTTCCAAAGCAGTCTAGCAGTCCCCTATGGGGAGGGAATCTTCTTGCAATAGAATTTATTCACTTTTTAGAAAGATTTTTTTTTTTTTTTTCCCTCCCTGTGTCTTTTTCTTCATTTCTCTACTGTTAGACTTGACATCTGTCCTTGTTGCTACCTTCTTAACTTCGAGGTTTGCATCCTGCCCCGGGGAAATTCCATTCCAGGTGGTGCCCTTTTGTGCACAGCTCACGTCATGTGCCATGTAGAAGCTACATACTTTGTTCCTGTAATTTCATTGCTAAATAAAAACCCTGCAAGGTTCTGTATGAAGTATTTCCCCCCCACACTGTAACACAGAACCAATAGGTAGTCACACAACTCTGGATTTGATCACCATTGTGTTGCAATTGTTATATTTTCATGTAGCACAAGAACACTAACTTACCTGGAATATTTAATGTAATTTAACAAGTCTGTGCAAGTCTTCACAAAGGCTGAGCTTGATTTTCATTTTTTTCATTTAATTTTTGAAAATCCACATCACAATCTGTGGTAGTTACCAAAGTAAATTTGACTTCTAAAACACTCTCAGTGTTTAATTTTTTAGGATGAGGTAGCTTAGCAATCCCATTTCTTAGCTTTTCTGACAACATAACAGTGAAAAAAAACAAACCAAGGAATTGTGTACAAATAATTCAGTGCCTTGATAAGCTTCAAATGTAAAGACAAATATTTAGCAAAGTAAAGTACCTTTCTTACTTCCATTATACTCATCAGACCACATTCTTCTCAGTTAATATTCCCTCTTCTGTAGCTGTTTCTATACCTCTGAGTGGTGCATCCCTGGTGCGCACACACATTCTACCAAGACATGATATCCTGTGCTGCTGGAAGCTTGCCTAGCTCTGTTGATTTTAGTAGCACAAGGCTGATTGTAACCCTTAGATCCTCACCTTTTTGTAATGCTCCATGCCAGATAATATTTCTTTGACCCCCCCCGGTCCAGTCAGACTGAATAGAAAACATAAGAACTCATCGCTTCAGTTTCATGGCTGAGGAATCTTTAATATGAGAATATTAATGAATTACTTAAACAGGTGAACACATTTAGCACATTCCTTCTGTTAGTAGTTCACACTACCAACATGGTAGTAATTCCTCCTACTTTAGGACTGAGTTGCTAAATTACTATTTTACCTAGAAAAGTAAAAACTGAATGTCCTGTCAGGGTTACTTGTTACTGGTGTTAAAACTGGTAAAAATGTAAATCCCACTGTTTTATTTGTTTCCCAGACTGTGACAGTCTTCCAGTCACCACTGATACTGTTACAATTTCGAGATGTTGCTCTTTGTCCTGCTGATGTAGTAGAAACACAGCCTTGATAAGATTCAGGGCTCAAAACTGAACCACAGCAGAACTAAAAGGCAAAAAACCCCAACCCTACGAGGCCTGCCTGCACCACTTGTCACTCAAACCACAATCCAGATGATGAGGTGAGCTCACTTAAGGTTTTCTCTAACTTTCCTCTTGCTTAACACGTCTTCTCCTGTTCCACCACCCAATGTCTTATACACAATATATGAACATGGAACTGACTCCCAGGTCATTTCATATCTAGATTGGATGCCTTGAAAATGGAATTAGATTATAGAACTCCATGACTGATTTGGGGGGGGCACAATGAATAGGAATACATCCAAATATGGCTCCTCAGTGCAGGTTAGGTTAAATACTAGGACCAATTCATTATGTCAGAATGAAATGGATCCCAGTTTCATTCTGTGTAAAGAAAGGGTCGTGTATTTATGTCTATTGTCTATTTTTTGTGAGAACGAGGTAGGAATTTTGGTCTTAATGAGGACCCGCAGTAGCAATCACAGTTATGCAATATTTTTGGCCACTCCTAAGCGTATAGAAAAGGATAGAACTCTTTAGATAGAAGTGCTCAGTGTTAAAAACCACCAGGAACAGAGTAGGAAGACAAACACATCTTATTTAATGGTCCTTTGGGAGCCAACTTACTAATAAAAAGATAACATAAATCTCTTTTCTGATTTCTTTATCTGATTCATTGGCACCCTAAGTATTTCACAACTCTTTTCTCATCAGCATCTCAGAAGATGCCACAAGTTCACCAGGTAATTTGTCTCAGATCTGTAACTGATTTGGAACTCATCCCATTTGAAAATTAAAGTTCAATGAACTCGATTTTTTCTCTTGACTTAATAGAATGCAGTTTTCAAAGGTTGTGTTTATGCCTTTTTGACCAGACAAATTAGCCATTATATCTTCTTAAACAATTCATTAGTTACTAATGGCTGCAGTGACATCTGCTGATGACAGTGAAGCTGATCAAGTAATGCTTTCAGTACTGCTAAATTAATCTGCTCATAAATTCCTGGGTTTGCAGAGAGCATAGAGGAACAGGCAGAGATTTATTCTTGAAAATTATTTATTTATCCAGAGTTGAAACCTCTAACTGTTCTACCACAACTTGAGGCCAGGAGCGCACATGAATATGAGCTCCGTAGCCAGGAGCTGAAGAGGAAAGATGTAGAAAATTTAATTTGCATTGGCCACCAACATTTACATGCTCCAGTGATATCTGAGAAGTCACTCTTTCCATTAAAATATGCGGGCACTGAGAGACCAGAAAAGAGGACAGTCTATTGGGACAGTTGGTCTTCTCCAGATAGCAAGGACTCTGCACTCACACAAAAGCCACTAACCACATCTATGCAGCTTTGTTAGATTGCTCCAATCTTGGGGTTTTTTTTGTTTTTTTTTTTTAACCTACACACACACAAAAAATCTCTAAACCACATCAGAGCCCTAGGTGAGAAATGTTGCCTATCTCTAAAAGCTGACCAGGATTGAGCCTTGACCTCTGGAGAAGAGGGTGAGCAATCTGCTTGCATGTTCCTTCCTATAACCCAAACTGAGACTGGGCATGGCTGGGGAATCCACGGCAATTAATGAGGGGCCAAAAATGCACCAGGTAGAGTGCTAGTCATCAAACCCTGTGGGAGAGTGCTCTGATCCTGTTTAGCTAGTAGAGGCATGACTACCACTGGGGATGGTGTGATAAACCATTCAAGGTGTACATGCTCATAAAATAGCCCTACCCTTATAGGCCTGATCTTTGCTGTACTCCCAGGGTAGAAGCCCAGAGCAGGTCTGGGTGGTAATGCTGTCTTACAGAATTCATCCAAGTTATTTCCTTGCCACTGGCAACAGAGATGGTATGACAGGGTTTTTAATTTCTATTGCTTCTTAGAGCTCCAAGCCACCATACCATCTCATCCTTATCTACAGAACCTTCTGCAAGCCACTTAAAAATTCGCTACTGAAAAAAGGACTGGAAGGTGAGGGAGGATAATCTTATAACATGTAAATGTATATTTGCATGGAAAAGCAATAGCTGCAACCTGTTGCTTTGCTTCCCAAGTCTAAGACCATTCCCACATTTTTGTTCTGGTGAGCCCATGGGCTGAGAATACTTGAGAATGTCAAACTTCTGACTGCAAAGGGTACTGGGATGGACAGAGTATGTTTAGTTTCCCTGTGCTTCAATATTGTTAAGTTATGTTTCAGGAGAGAACAGAGACATAATGAAACCAGCTAGCAGAAGGACTAGATCTTCAGATTACAGACCACCATGGAGATTTTCTGAGGATCCTGAAGGATAGCATGTAATTTTCCATGTCCAGCAAAGGCAGAGTGGACCAAATACAGCTTTTCAGTATATCTAGGCAGACCGACTGATTCTGGGTTTATTTAGACTAGGATTACTTCATTCCTAACTAGTAAAATACAATCAAATGCCCTCAAATTATCAGGGGGATAAACCAGTTTTCATGGGAATGAAGAGACATTGCACTTCCAAGGAGACAATAATCCAGTATATACTATTATGGGAACTTTTTACTGCAGCAGCATTTTTATTTATTTTTTTTTAATTTAGTCTGTGTGCCTTACTCCAAAAATTCATTCACGTGCAAATACAGGGATGGAAAAGGAGCACAATTACAGGCCCAGGTTTGCATTTGGCAAATCTCACTTGTCTTCTATAACTTGAGCCTCATGCCAAAGATTCTATGATCTCAATGCTTTGGCTCTCCTCATACACTTGTTAACACTTCCCACATTCATATTTTTCAATTGTTTTCCTGAAAAGTTTAAAAAATTATTTCAATGGCATTTTATTTTATTTCAACAATATTTAAAATTTATTGAAATTTTATTGAAATGAAAATGTCAGTGGTCAGGTCCAGTATCTACCAGGAAGCTTCCAGTATCTACTAGCTGAAAAATCTTAATAAAACCCCACTTTAGCATTTCCTGTAACTCAGGGTTTTGTTTTTGTTTTTTTTTTTTTTTTCCTTGAAAGTACATTCTAAAGAAATCAAATTTTTGTTTTCAGGTAGAAATTCATGAGCATTCTGGAAATGTCAATATTTTAAAACTTTTTTTCAATCAGTGCAGATTCTCATGATAGAGAAAACCATTTCCCCTTCAGCTGTATTACAAAGTATTCATAGGATAATTCCACTAAGAAAATGATGGAAAACACAGTAAATGACCTCAGAGACTCACTCAGCCTACTGAATTTCCTCTTGATATAGTAGAGAGCAATTAGATTTTTTTAGAAGAAAATATCTATTACCTGTTCATGCTGCTAATGGTCACACGCACAACCCAATGCATTTAAACAGTTCCTAGTGATTTAATAATTGCCATTCTCTTACAAAAATAGCAATTTTCATAGAGCCCTACAATATGGAAGCAGTTTTCTAGTGTGGATGTCTGCATCTGCAATTATTCATATTCAGTGACTTGAATTTTTAGAAAAGGTTTTCCTGACTAATTGTCTTAATTTTTGTAATCCTGATTGGCAATTTAAAAGTTGAGTGAATCTAAACTCCATTTATAACACAGGAATGATTACCCAACCCACTGAATTTACTAGTAGACTTTCCCTTTGCTTGTCTGTGACTAAACTCCTAGTCTACAAGGCTGGATTAACTTTTCTTCATGAAAATAGCTCTTGTATGGTGATAGCCTTCCTAAACAAGGGAGGGCCACACATCCCTGGGGCTGCCTTTTACACACGCAATAGGATTTCCAAACTACCCCTTCTTTGTGCTGTCTTTGAAGTCAGAAGGCTAGCAAGTGACTTAGCTCTAGGACAGCTAATTTTGTACTTTCTTTCCACGCACTTACAAAAAGAAGCTGTGTTATCTGGTTTGCAGCTCAAGTACAGGCACGAGGGCAAGTCTTTAACTGCAGACAGAGCAGTTGGGTTGTTCTTTTTTACAGAAATCTCTGTGTGCAATTTTACCATGGCCACACAGAACACTTAAGGTGACAAAAGTATTTTTTATATCTAGGTGACAGTGGCAGAAAATCAGCTGTCTTTCTTAATAGCAATGAAATATATCATGATATATATTCTATAGTCACTATAGAAATAATCCTGTTCTGATCCTATTTTAGTCCTGATTAACTCAATTTAAAATTCTATAGTTTGATTTTGCCTCAAATCCCACTCATCTTACTCTCAGTTTTGGATTCCCAATACCACATCCTGTGATGAACTAGAATTACTATTATCCTGTGTTCAATCCTGCATGTTTCTGATGGAAAAAAATCGAGCTCAGGAAGAGTTTCTGATCTCCCACTCCCATGGATAGTGATGCTTGATTAACTTCTGTATATGCCTTGCTGAAATGTCACTTGGGATAAGATTGCCCAAGTGCAGTGCAAGACCAGCATTTGGCTCAATAGCATTCCTGCACAGGAGGAGGCTCTTAGCTTGCCTATGCAGCAGTATTTGTGGCTGTTTAAGGGCAAAATCATTCTGTTAGATTTGTGCACTGATCTAGACAGATAGACAGAGCCAGTGGTACTGAGGCAGTCTCCATCCCAGTGCAGTCCCTAAGGCCCTCAGTAGCTGAGCAAGGTCAAACCAGCAAACTGAAACTGTGTCAGGATCAGGTTTAAAGCTATCCCTAAGGCACAAGCTTCATCCATCTCTTCCATCCACTGAAAAAGTGGGTAAATCTCACACAATGTTGCTGAGGGATGCTTGGGAGAAAGAGAGCAGATGTGAGAAAAGGGCATTTGTTTTTGTATTGCTGAAGGTTGAAACATTTCAGTATTCCCTGTATTATTAAAGAAGATACCAGAAATGTTTACGGTGAAATTAACACTAATCATCTCTTTCCTTTTGATTCTATTGAGCTTTGGATGAGTTTTATAATACCTTAAGTAATGCAGTATGGGATGTGTGATTATACTTTAAGATGATCGTGTTTACAGTCCTTAATACAAACACACAGCTGTCACATTCATGTTTTAATGTCTAGAGCTCATACCAAACTAGCTATCTCATAAGACATGCAATATTTTGGAACAGTTCTTGGTTATGTGCTATGTAAGGAGAGGGAAAAAAAAAAAAAAAAAGAAAAAAGTAAAAAATAATCCAGCATTGCAAGTAAGGAGGAGAAAAAGTAAGGAGGAGAAAGCGTCACTGATGCAGAATGAGCTGGATCACTTGCTAAGCTAGGCATGAGCCGACAACGTGTGTCTGAACATGTGAAAACACAACGTTCAGGGGAGTGACAATTTTGGAAGTGCTTTGCTACACTGCTCAGTAACTGTCTAAACACGAGCTCATTGTCTGAGCTCCTGAATGTATGACCACAGTCATCTTTAAATGAGCAGCCAATAGAACGAGAGTCAGACTAGTTAATTAATGCTCACATTTGATCAGAAGTGTAGGATAGAAAAGTGATATTAATTTTGTGATAACCTGAAGTATCCCTGTGGAGAACAGAAATCTGGTCAACAAAGAACTTCTCAGTCTAGCTACTGAGGTAGCTGAAAGTAGAAGTGGGACAATTTTAGATGGTTTTACGCATCACAGAATCATCAGGGTTGGAAGGGACCTCAAAGGACCACTGAGTCCAACCCCCCTGCCAGAGCAGGATCACCTAGAGATTAGGTCACACAGGAACATGTCCAGGTGAGTTTGGAATGTCTCCAGAGAAGGAGACTCCACCTCATGCATCTTTATTGCCGAGAGTAATTAGCTTACTGATGACTGTGATGCAGTTTCCTTAATTTGCAACTTGGGCCTGGTAGATTATAAAGTTTAGGTTCTATTTCAGACATAAATTAGTTAAGAGAAGTCTTGTAGCCACAGCTTTATAGGAAACCAGAACAAACGATTAGTCAGCTTTCCTGTAGCATGAACTTTAGGATCTAAAGCTTCTCCCATTGAAATAAACAGAAGGTGCTCCATAGACTCTAGTAGGCACAATATAAGGCACGATGGCTTGCTGATGTTTGTTCTAAAATGTTTCAAATGTTTCTTTCAATGTGAAGCCTTTATTAGTGTCCGTCCCCCCCCCCCCCTTTTTTTTTTTTCTTTTAATTAGGGAAAAACAAACCAACAAACAAGTGCTAAATTATCAACTGATATAAATTGGCCTGTTGACTTCATTGGAGCTCTACCAAATTATAGCTACTGATGATTTGGCCCATGAGTCAAACTGTGGGATAAAAGAGGAATTCTCAAAAGGTAGAGGTAAACAAAAAAAACCCCCACATTTTTAGTCAGTAATTAGTCTTCTAAACCTGAAGAACCTTAATGAGCTGCAAGCAACTGAACTTCCTTCATTTCAGTGCATTGCTCCTCGTGTTTCATGCTACTTTATTAGATTAGCTTGTAAATCAGCTTACATTAATGAAAAATTATTAAACTTAAAGCAATGGAACTTAAATGGCTTAACTGTAAAGGCATTCGAAATTGCTTTTAAAATTAACAATGGATTTATTCACTGATCTTTCCCTGCTTAAAGTTTAGCAACAACTTCTTTCCTGTGGATGGATTGCATCTTCAAAGCAGTTGAGGGAACCTTTGTAAAGTGAATTCTCAAGTCTCTTGTCTCCAGGCTTTCCCTGCAAACTCTTCAGTGTTCAAAGCAGGCTCAGAGAGATTTAAGCAGCACGGTATAGCAGTGGCAAAAAGTACATTGCTACACTATGGCTGACTCACACCCAGGCACCCGCCAAACAGCTTTCTCTGTATATATGATGCATATCTACTTGAAATAGCAACTCAAGATCATTTCAGAAGAAATTATACACGTGTATTTTATGTCTGTGTACTTCATGCAGTTTGTTTGGTCACATGCCAGAAAAGGTAGAACTCTATTTGAATGTGTGTGTTTGGATCCCTGTAGTAAATTACATGATTCTTACATGGAAAAAAAACCCCAAATAAACACTCTTGAATAGTGTGCTTTCAGTATGCACTAGAAACAACCAGAATTGCTGGGATTTAATTTTTCTTATGTATACGGACATTTTTTCAGTTCTATCTTAAGTGCATCCACATGTTCCTAGTAAAACATCTAAGACAAATTCAGCTTAAATTAATTTATGGTATGGAAGGACCACACATTCATTCTTCAACTGATTTACAGGTCCCCAATATATATCTGAAATGTAAGAGGTCTGCCAAAAACACCGAGCTACCAAAAAGTGAAGTCCCTATATAGCACACAGGCACAGCAAACCCTACCCACCATGCAGGGATGAAAAAGATGGGACACAAGCTGTGGGGAGCTCACAGGCTCTTTGTAGTTAAGGAAATTTCACAGTGACCCCCCTGGTCCCCAAACCTAAGTGTGCTTTGGATAAATGGTTTTTTCAGCCCCTGCATGGAAAGATGCTGCTGAACCTGCTGCAGAGAGATGGGGGAGGAAGGGACAGATGCTCCCCAGTACAAGCACCCTTTGGACCAGAAGAAAACAACCCAGCCCTCTGATTTCAGCGGTCTAAGGCCTTTGGTGGATATTCTGTCAAATCAGTTCTTTGTGGAAAGTCAGGCTTTTCCATTACATGGCTCTCTAAAAAGAAAAAAGAAAAATTAAGTAAAATCTGAGCAATGCCTTATGGTGCTCTTCTGCAAGTCTTAATTTCATCCAGACTAAGTCAAACCTATGAATACCAAGTCTTTCATGGACAAGCATACAAAGAAAGGGTTTATTAATCTGTAGTATAATTTACTATTATTTACTCTTTGGAAATCAGTGGTCTCCAAAGAAACTGCGAAAGCACAGCGTTATAGGCTAACCAATGGAGTTTAAATAATGACTAAAGAATCATGCTTTTATTAAGCATCTAGATTTCCTAAGACTTTAAAGAAACTGATGTCATTATCTCTGAAGTCTATAAATTGTATTTTTGTTCCCTTGATTGGCCAAGAAAAGAAGATATGAACTATGAGAATTGTTAAAGCTACAAAAAGTCTCTTTGTGTTTTCTTTTGAGGGTAAAGGTAATTTGTTAAGAAACCTCCTTGACAGGATGATAAAGCATAGTCCTTTTGGTTTTTTCCCCACAGTGCATAGCCATGAAAGTCAAAAGAAAGCTGGGCCTCCTGTAACACACTGACTGACAATTAGATTAAAAAAACCAACCAAAACTAAACCCAAAACAAACCAAAAAACAAACACAAAAAACCCAAACAAACATAAAACAACCCCAAAACACCTAGAAAATCAGATCTTATAATGGTTACCTAATGGGATTATGAAATAACATCTACCACTGTCGGGTATCATCAGGTAGTGAAATTAAAATGAAATAAACAGAAACTCAATTATTGCCAAAACTGGTTCTTAAAGGGTGCTGTCACCAGTAGAAATTTCTTTGGCTCTACAGTTGTGTTGAAAGTTTTAGATTTCCTGTATAGATTATTATGCCTGAATATTAATAAATGCTTCAAATGTTTGGCATACTCTATACATCAAAGGCTTCAAAACTGTATTCTGTGCTTTTAAAATATACATTAAAATTAAGCAGCTGAACAAAAAGAATGTATTTGATTCCGTGTTACACTAAAATCATGAGGGTTTTTGGCTTGATAACTGATACAACATGGAGGCAAGAGCTTTCCAAAAAACCACGAGGCCATCACAGCTCATGATATTTTTCAATAGATTAAATTCTAGTTAAATTAGTTGTCATGATCTCACCTCTCTGCACCCCACCATTAATGAAGTGAGCTGTAGGTAAAGCAGAAAGGTATTTTCTAGTGCTTTTACACCCTCAGGATGAGGTTAGATGGATACTTTAAGTGTTCCCAAACAAAATTCTGTAGCCTTTTTTGGGAAATTATGCATTGCCTTCATTCTGCACAAAATTTCATTCTTTGTAAGAATCGTGATGGCAGTTTCAACTGTTTTTATATCTTTTTGAAAACTAATTGGTAACTTGGTCCATAACTAACTGCTCCAAAATAAACATGAATTTAACTGCAGAACACAGAGTAAAAATAAATTTCCTCTAATAGCTGTAATCACAATTTCAATGCATAGAGACTGCTTGTCAGTGTTCATGAAGTCATCTGAAGTTTTCAGAAATGCCAGATACAACCATATTAGGTGGTGCTACTTTGTGTAAAAATATACAACCTAAGTAGAAGAGATATGAAAATGTTTGGTTTTCCCTGTGACAAAAGAATAAATATGTCATAAGAACCTTTGAGGTTCTAATATTTTAAGTTTTAATACATTAAATTGGGGGATAAAGTCAAAGCTTGCTCTGTAAACAGACACTCTCAAAAATTATGCAGTTCAGTGAAACATGTGTTTCCACTGTTGACTGGAAACTTTCTGCCAGCCTTATTAAAAGTACAATCAGTACCTGGCTTCATGATTGAACTCATTGAAACAAATCATTGGCCACAGACTGGAGTGTTCTTTTGAGTGGCAGTTTCATACTTGGAATTTTGAGAGTGTTTTGTCCTCGTACAGCTCCTAGAGATAGCAGAAATTAATATATCCCCCTCTGCAGGACTGATGGGAGTTAGGGTAATATTATCCCCATTATATGGATAAAAGTGGTAAAGGTAAGGATTACAATTCACAAAGGAGGAGAATAAGGTGCTTAACACCACCTGCTGAGCCTGTTTGCCCAGCATAAGCTGCATGATTGATACCAGGCCACCTTTTGCTGGAGCTAATCTCACTTTGTGCCCAACAGCTTTGCAATTGCTGTCTTTGGAGACAATTCCCGTTGCTTTTTTGGGACATTGTAGCCTCCCAAATACAGTTACAAGTTGCTGCTATTAGCTCTTACAAGCAGCACTCACACTCACCTATATTTAAATCTCTATCTGGTTAACTTGGGAGTTAAGCCTTCAAAGGACACTTCAGGGCTGCCCAGAACTTTCTATCGGTTATAAAAGTAGCTTGAAATCAGGGCATCTAAAGAGAGACAGTTTAAATATTTTCTTATATAATCCAGCCCTTCATCATAGAAGCACTCTAGAAAATTCCATTTAGAAAACTCAATTCACTTGATTTTCAAGCCTTTATAAAAACACCCCAAAGATTTTTACAAATGCATTTGTAGATTTATTTTTCTAGGTCCTTCTCCTTCATTCCCTCCCCAAAGATCACAGCACTCCTAAGTACCTACTGTTTCACTCACTATGGACATATTAAAGATCTGTGTTTACAATTAATCATAATGTTTACATGTTTTTCTGGTAAGGATATAGGATTTCTGTCTGTGAGCATGGCTTAATTGAGGCAACAATTATTAATGAACGTCCATTTGCCTTAGTGAGTGAATGGAGTAAGAGTTTCTAGAGAACACTAAACATCTTCAGCTCTGGTGCACAGCCTCTATTTCTGAAACTCAAGGAAAGCTGCCAGAAATTGTTCATTTATCAGACACCTGCAGTCCGCAAGTGAACTTCAGTTAGTTGAGTCATGAAGAGGGAGCCATACTCACAGATGCTAAATTTCCCTGGCTTAATTTGTTATTTTACCCTGTTGCCTCTCATCAACACATCCAATGACTCAGGTTTTCCTACCACTTACAGTCCCTTAAATGAGCATACGCTTACCCCCAGGGCTGGCACAATGAAGAGACCAAGCGAGACTGTTTCTGCAGAAGACAGCAACCAAAGTACGTTCTCTTCCTTCAGTTTACAAAAGCAACTGAGGATAAAAGAACACTTAAGTCTTCTTCAGGGGAGTCTCAGCTGGAGTACATCTGCCTTCATCAACCTTTGTCACAACACATACACAGCACCTGGCACAGAAGTCAAGTTACAGATGGAAATGATTCTCCCTAAGTGATTCTGTGTTTTGGTTCTCTTGGTGCAGGGACTGCCCTTTAGTAGATACAGGCAATTAAATAAATTAGAGGAGCCACACAATGAGGGAGAGACTTGCATCTTTGTAAACATCCCTCTAGGCTGCATGTGATAAATCTGTCTGGAACTGAGAACTTGGCCCATTAGTTTTCATCTAGATACACATTCCTTCCCTTTTCCTCTCCTATAAGCCATCCATTCCTGATGTGTCCACATGGAGGGATTATACTCAAACTTCCTTCTCTTCTTTTCCAAACGTGTTCAGAAAGCTGGCCAGGAACGTGCCAATTGAGCGGCGTGTGCTTGGAGGACAAAGTGGAGGAGAATCCCAATGTGACGCTGCCGGGGCATGCACACGGACAGCTTGAGCCAGCCAAAGGGAAAGGCTGTAAATCATACTCAGAAGGAGATTGATGATGTTTGTGGAACATGCTCTCAGGGTGCCAAAGAGGTGTTGGTTCCCGAGGCTTAAGAATTATTTTTGTGGAAGGCTTTTATCATTAAAGTTGATGATGTGCCTACAACCAAGAAAATAAAAGAGCAACGCTCGCAACAGCGGAGTGATTTGTATTCTTTTGCATGACAAAAACTTTCATCATCCATCCCTTTGACAGTTATGATTTGTTAAAGTTTTCTCCAGGGTGTTTGTAACAAAGATTTGGATTTACTGTTATGTGATTTGCATCTTTATTTCCACTATGTATGAAATCTGTAGTATTTAGTAGATCTAGCTCATAGTTCATATCTAATTTACATACAGTGGAGCCCTCTTAAACATGTAGCCTTTGTGTATAATAGATTCATTCAGTGTAAGAGGCTGTTTTGTTTTATGAGGTGTTAATTAAAGTCATTCTCAACATAAGATAATGTAGGTAAAAAAGCTAGTACGCACTAGTCTTATTAGTTGAACAACTTAATTTAGTGTTACTTATATATTGCACCATTAATACTTTTATATTTGCTGGACAATTATTGAGAAATAATAGAGTGAATAAGCACATAAGCAGATAAAATTAGACATCTGGTTGTGATATATATATATGTATGAATACTCAAGTACACATTTTGATACCTCAGCAAGGAATTTCTGAATAATAATAAGGAAGGAGGACTAAATAAATGCTTACCTCCTCTTCTTAAAGATTTCTTGTATTTCATTTGCTGTTTATTTTGTTATGTTAATGTACGTGGAGAGTAATATAAGACTAATCAATATCTTTTGCAACAACTCCTGTCTAAATGTAGGTGGAGTGTGGGAAAGTCAGTGTTAGGGTAAAAGACTGCTTTGTTATACAATCACTTATCCACTGTGGTGGGTCATGGTGTTTATGTACACACTTACTAATGTGTTTGCAGGTCTGACTAAGTATAGAGCATAATAAAACATCAAGAAGGATATGGCATGTTCCAGTGTAAGCAACTTCAATAGTTTTCATCCATACCACAGAGTTTATACCTGGTAACACATTGATCATAGTCATTGTGATATTTAATAACTTGAAACTGTGTAAAAATTCAAAATAAGTGGGCAAATTGTTATTTCATTGGTGCCATTTACTAAACTCAAAATGTACAGAGAGCTCAACCGTACTTTTCAAAGCTCAGAAATCTCATGCTGATTGAATGCTGAGTGAAATAGCTGAGACAAAGTTCATAGGAGACTTTCCACTGACAAAGGCATCAGCAGGACTTTAGCCTGTCATTTTGTCTGTAGTTGTCCAGACTAACCTTACCCTCCAAAATGTTCTAAATCCTGCAGGACTGAAAAGAAAGTGAACTTTGCAGAAACCCAGCTGCAGCCTCTGAAGTGTATATACTTCTTCCTAAAGCCATGCTTCGCATTTACAG
This sequence comes from Megaceryle torquata, assembly GCA_024611175.1. Taxonomy (NCBI): domain Eukaryota; kingdom Metazoa; phylum Chordata; class Aves; order Coraciiformes; family Cerylidae; genus Megaceryle; species Megaceryle torquata. The sequence continues at coordinate 52,514 of JANIJG010019715.1, read as the reverse complement.
ATTTCCATGAAACTGGGTTTTAGAGTGTGGCAGGGTGAGTACCAGTAACAGCAAATATGTGTAAGGTACCATTCATCACCTTATGCATCGTAACTGACCGTGAGTGTACGTCTAGCATTTGCAATGTGAAGTAAAACAAGCTTACCCAAATCACTCTGGCTTCCACTCAAGTGCTACCTTACTAAACCAAGCCAGGTAACTCCCTCGTGCAACTTCGTTTCCCCTTGGCACGTATAACAATTGTTTGTTGTTGCCACTGAAAACTGTCATTCAAAGGAAAGAAAAAAAATTAGACATATATTAAAGTTGCAGAGCCAAGCCAAATATAGGATCTCATCATGTTCAACATTGCAGATGTATAAACTACAGTGTAAGCTCCATATTACAAGGAATTAGACACATGCATAACATAATGCATCTAAATGCACCATTAGGTGATTACTCATCTGTTTTACAGAACTCTTTGTAAGATAAAGAACAAAATTGCTAAATGCTACGAAATCGTAGTATTTTTCTGTGTGTTAGAAAGCACCAAAGGACAAACTCATTTAGCAAGTGCTTCCTTTCTAGAGCCTGCTGACATCTCTTAGCATTTTCACAATGTTTAAACATCTGGGACAGTAAAGATTTTAATTTGAAAAAACTTGGTGGGATGCATTACTGTGGTTATTTCCATATATATCCATCTCCCTATCAGCCTTTAGCACACAATAAAAAAATTGAAAATATTTAACGAGTCTTTGATGTAATCTGAAAGATCCAGTAAAGCTTCTGTTAAGAGGACAGAAAGAATCATTGAAGATGCATTTTTTTGATTCCCTACAAATGCTACACTACATAAGCACTATCAGATGATTAAAAGTTTTTCTGGGGAAAATTGAAAGCACAGCAAAGAAGCACTTTTCTCTGTAAAATAGTTCATTTTGTCTCAAACACTTGAAAAAAATGAAATTCAATTAGTGAAAATACTTGAAGCCGCATTTCATCATAAGCAAAATCTTGAACTAGAGTACTGATAAATACATGTGTATAATGATAACCACAGTACTATATTTTTTCTTTTTTTTTTTTTTTTTTTTGCCATGGCATTCAAGATTTTGATATTCAAATAAACATAATTTTTCTCTTCCACTTCAGGTTCTTTCTACAACTATTTAGATATTACTAAATCACTTCAAGCCTTCACATGTCAACTCCAAATACTTAATCTTAAAACTGTTAAATTCCTCTTTACAAAAAATAAAGAACATCAGTAAGGAATGCAATGGTAAAAGAAGTTCAGTTTTTCTCATTCAGAGAAATATTGTCATTTCATTTCTCATTTTCTGTTAAAAAAAAAAAATAAAAAAATTCCTAGTACAAGGAAACCATATTCCTTGGATTCTCAAGAACTGAGGTAATTATTATTATTATTATTTACTGAGGTAATTATCTCAGACATTAGTTGAATATTAGTGAAATCAGGTTTCTGCTAAACATTGGTAATTTCCCACGAGTGGGAAAAAAAAAAGCTTTAAGTATTTCCATAGTCATCCCTGCTATGAAAATTTTGGTTTTAACTATTCATGGAATTGTTGATTTTTATGGATAACTTGAAAAAAAAAGGGTCAGTTGTTAAGAATTTCTGAAATAGATTCTCTTTAAGCATGGGTTATAGCTTCATCTGTGAAATTAATCAGCTATTCCAACCAGGTGTCAAATTGTTCATAAAATGTTTGATTCAAAGTTACAGATTACTTGGACATCCCATAATTCTTTATTTCAAATCACATTTTTAATATTTAACTTCTGCTCTGAAAATACTTACTAATAATTAATTTGTCTGGGGTGAAACTTTTCCCCAATTCATCTCCTCCATCTGCTTGCACATACTGTGAAATTATAATCAACTGTAATTTGTGACAGAGACGTGCCAAACATTTCTAAAACAATTTGGAAAGTGGCAGACTGGAATTCTTGCCAACTTGCACTCCATGCAGATGCTACTTCTTCTTCTCGCTTTCCTCACCAAAGCCGAGTTTAAAAAAGAAATCTTGAAGTTCTGTTAAAGCAATATTTGTGGAAACCACTTCATACTATTTTGCTCTCCTCTTGAGTTGTAAGAATTTAGGGACCGAATCCAAGGCTCATGGGAATCAGTGGAAAAATTCCTGTTGACTTGGCTGGAGTTATCTTAGATGTTAGTTCTTTCACAGCTTCCAGCTGAACCCACTAATTACAGACACAAAATAGACAGTATATCTCCTCAGAGCTTGCTTATTTACTCATTTACTTCAAACTTAGAGGGTTAAAGGTGGATTTACAAATATTAATGACTATTACTCTTAAGGTAAATAACTATAATTACTTTGGTAGCAAAATGAACTCAATGTGTATTTGCAGCAGAGGAGCTATCAGTCATTTCCTATTCCTACTCCTAATTTCTCTTGAATTTCCAAATATAATACACACTTTCATTAAGGGAGGAAGATTATGAAAAGATTAAAGATGTGATTAAACAAGATCATCAAACAGCAATGAGACTTGTGGATTATAGAAACTACGTTAAACTTCTCACATTATCTTATGCTATTTTATAATGTGATCACATTATTTTGAAGTTTCCAGTTCAGAAAAATGTAGATCACTTGAGGTCACAAGTCTCAAATTACTTTAAAGTTTTGAAGGCTGAGCAACATCAGTAGTTAATAGCTTGTGCTGGAGCCCAGAGCTTGCAAACTCCAATTCATGTACGTTGATTATTGCGAGGCTGCAACTCATGTGTTCTAAAAGATCAGTATAACAAACCAACCACATCACTGAGATGGTTACACTTTTTCTGTAGCACAACCTGTGACACACAAGTTCCACTTTAAGACAGACTTGGAAACAGTATAATATAGACCTGAAAAAAACAGTATTTAGAATGAGTCTAAAATTTTTGAATTTATGATTTTATTTTCTTCTTTGGAAAATAAAATGCATTTAAAGGTTTTTTGGAGAGTTATGCATCCAAAAAAAATAATATTATTTCTACATGCATATACATAAAATAGGAAAAACTGAAATAAAGCATAGCTTCAAAATATGTCCTAGATAGAAACTGCTGGATGCTGTAACTAGACCCATTTCTTCACAGCCTCCATCAGCCCCGGGAAGCTGTGCTGGCTGTGAGCAGAGTTGGGGTGCAGGAGGAGCCCACTACGGTGGCAACAGCCCAGCAGCCCCAGTTTTGTCCTGCCTGACTCTCCTGGATGGCCACACTGCTGCTACCACCTCTGTCTGGGTTTTTGGTTTTGCAGAGGAGGCCAGTGCTGCATCTTCAGGGCACAATATATATTGGGTTTTACCCTGGCTGCTGAGGTTTATCTCAGCTCTCTGATGCGTTGGAAGCAAAAGGGAACTCAGCCTTTCTCCCTGCTATTGTCACTTCTGTTTGCTTTTAGGGTAACAAACTGCATACATTTCAAGTCATTAATTGTACGTGGAGCAAATTGTTTCTACTCTACCGTGAAACTTTGTTTAGACAAGATGTGCATAGTCTTTACAAGGTAAAGCTCACATCTATAGAAAAAAATGATCTCAGACTTAGGTGTGGGCTTAAGGACCCTTCTAAAATGAGGATTTAACATTCTAACAATGCATTTAGATATGCCATTTGCATGCAGTTTATAAGTCTGTACAGTTATTTGCACTAGAGGCACACATATAAGAAATGAATAAATGGAGATTATAGGAGGAAAGCTGTTATATATGAAGTTCTTTCTGCCAAGCAGTTTAGCTATAGGATGCTACAAGCTTGGCAACATTTTTCACAATTATATTCCCTCTAAACCCCATGGACTATGAGTGGATAAGGGAAAAGTAGTATTAATACCGAACAACATGCCTTTCAGTTGCCAGTAATCAGAGGTGCAAATTTTTCTGCCATACATGTAAAAACAAACACTGTACAAAGAGTAGAAAAGTGTTTTGTTTATCAGCAGAGATGACAAACAAAACTGAAGGAAATATTTGGGAAAAATAATAAAAAAAAAATTAAAATTTGGGCTAAAAAAGCAGCATGAGATTTGAAGCAAGTGAAACCAGTTCCACTTCTTTCTTTAATTTTTTATAACATATATTGGATTTTTTTTTTTTTCCTAGTTCATTTACTCTTCCTTTCATAATTTTAAGCCTTTGGCTTGTGAAGGCTTAATTGTTATGTGTAGGTAAAACCAGATGTCCTTAAGTATCATGTGTCCCAGGACTCTCATTTCTAAAACTGTAACATATTTTATTTTCTTAAAACAAATTGAAAATTCTTATCTGAGTCAAAAGTAGTCACCGACTTACCACTGAACATCAGAGGTTTTGGATGCAAACCCCATCAAACTGTAATCCAGATTCTTTAAGATCTTGAGATAGGTATATATTATCTTGAATAAAGTTTGTAGTAAGAACTGGGTCTTTTTGTTCTAGTTTCTGAAAATTTAATTTTAATTTGTAGCTTTTTCTGTGATACTGCAAAGGGTAGACTGTACTTGATGGTGGTAAATGAAAGATGCTTCTCACACAACTCCAGGACGTGGGGCTGTTAAATTCAGAAATGGACTGTGAGGCTTAAACTGCATTAACTGAATGCCAAAAACTAACTGTCTCACAAGGGAAATGATGGATGATTGGTACACCAAGTGGCATCAATCAGCCTGTTCCTTAGTCTAATTCTTTTAAAATACATTTATACTCCTTATCAAAAGTTTTCTTTTATGGTTTTCCAAATAAAATATCAACCATATCTGTACATTCAGTCTAGTATTAGTTTTATAGCAATTAAATAAAGCAAGAAAACAAGGGTAATGTCTTCTTAAGACAGCACAGGGAGCTCGTCCTTCAACAGCTTCGCTGGATCAGAAAGCAGAATGAGTTTTGGGCACAGACAACAAATGCACCATGTTTCCATAGCCTTATGTATCACATTCACTGATGTTAGTTGGCCACTCCTTTTATGTATTGACTCTCATAAATATATCAGCTGGTTTTTAAATAACTGGTATAGTATTAAACAGATTCACAGGGGGTTGGTAATTATATAGTCAGGGAAAAGAAAAGCAGCAATGTTTTATGGCATGACCTAGCGCTCGTGCGACGACTTGTGAAAGAAAAAAATGCTCGAAGTTTCCAACTCTTGTCTGCTCTTCTGCTACCGTTGTCCGTACAGTTAATGACATTTAAGAAATTCCCCTTTTTAGTTTCTGTCAAAGAATAGCTTATGAGAGTGCCAGCACAGCTTTAAGGGCTCTACATGAGGAAAGTGCCAGCTGTTTTGCCCATACCTGCTCTGTGGTAGCTCTGTGCGGGGCAGCAGCAGAACATTTGGTTCAGTGTAAGAGAACTGTCACTTCCTTGTGACATGCCAGAGCGGGAGACTGGGATGGAGATGGAAACAGAATAAGCGCAGCATTTAAATTAATTATTAGAAGCAACCTGCCTCTGATATGTGAGTGAAAATACCGAGCCAAATTCCAATCTCGCGTGCCCTGATGTAAATCCAGGATAAATCCATTATATTCAATTTATATTAAGATGAAACTCTTTATGCTAAAACTTTCAAACATGAATTTATATCTGGTGAAAATATTCTCACCTCATCAATCACAAGTTACATGGTTTACTTTCTCTTGTGAGTTTGCTGCTGTTACAATTGGCTTTCTCATTCCTATCACATTACCTATAAACTCAGTTTATATTCATAAACAAAAAAGATCATCTGGGCACCTATCCAGCATTTCCCCAGCAAAGGATAAAATGCTGCTGGAGTTGGGGCATGTCCCTGTACTGGGGAGAGACTGGGCAAACTGGATATTGCACATCGCTGGGGATGCGTGCACAGAAGTCAGAGAAGCAGTTTTTGGAAGGAATAAAAAGTCCAGCTGAGATATCTGATGAGGGAGAAACTCTCTTAGCTGATGTACAATATGGCTACATGAACAAGTTACCGTGAAGTAACTGAGAGATTTAATTTAGGATTTGTCACATGAATGGAGAGGTGAAGCTTTAAACATAAATCTGGTGCAAATCACACGCTGAAAGCTTCATACAAACAAGCAGACTGTACATTTGAAAGTGTGAGAGGCACTGACAGACAGGCATTTGAAAACGTGATAAATGGAGTCTGGATTCATCCAAGGTGAGACTGACTGTTATTGGGCTAAATTAACGGATCTGTGAGAGTTTTCCTACTTCTTGAAGACAGGGTTGGTTTGCTATGACCAACCTATTCTGGAGTTTCTAACCTTATCATAATAGAATTTTAAATATTAGATGTTTCCAAAGTAACTACCCATATAAACCACATTGCTCCAGGTACATATAAAGTCTCCTTAAACACTTTCATTAAGGGACTGGGTTTGTCAAACTGTGTAAATATAAAGTTTCTTTAAGGCTACCTCAAATGTACTCTGATGTAAACGCAGGACTGCAGTTATTTAACTATAGTAGTATCTAACACTCTTAAAATATACATCTATTTTAATCTCTTTGTAAGTTATCTGTGTAATCATACACTTAGTGACTGGATTTGTGCAGTTTTTATATCAGTATAAATACATTTATAGGGTTAGCACTTCAGTATATGGATTTTAGCTCAGGGAAACCCTCATAGGGCAGATCAGCAGTGGAGCTGAATGTTGTCTACATAAGGCAAATTTAATCTGTGCATGTAGGGAGGACAATGACAATTCATGAACACTACACTTCACCATTTTGTTTCATCTATTGAGAGGTTAATAAAAATATATACTCAAGCTCAGAAATATCTATAAAAAATGAAATACTTTCCCCCTTTCCATTGTATTATATAAAACACAAGCCCATGGGCTTGTCAATAGCACATGCCCTGTTGTCAGGCGTTAAGCTAAAAGTGACTTGTAATGCAAGATCTTGTATTTGACTCGCATAACCATAGTTATTTTCTTTTTACACAAAGGAAAAGAGAGAGCAAGTCACTATTTTGCAGTTTTTCTCATTCGTATCATTTTTAAGTTGGATCAAAGCTGGTAATGTCTTCAGTCACTCAGTGAACTTGGAGTACTCCCGTTCTATATTACACTCACATTACCATACTTTATAAGATACACCAACAGGAAACTGAGCACAACAGAACATATCCCCAGGGCACTTGACACAGCATGCCACCAAAGGCCATTAAAGAAATTCAGCTGCCAAGGACACATTCTCAGATAGAAAAATGACTGTTTATCATTTAAGTTTTCATAGGGAGTGAGAGGGATAGTCCCAAGTGGAAGTTTGTGCTGTTCAGCATCTTCATAAATGATCTGTAAAAGAAGTAAATAGTTGTCATCAACTTTGCTGATGACAGTAAAAGATATTCAAGGCAGAAAAGGCAAGATTCAGCTATGAATGACTGCAGAACGTTCCCATGTAATGAAGGGTCAGGAGATTAAAAACAATTAAAAAAAACCTGAAGTAGGCAAATTTAAATTGATGCTTGGGGGAAAAAAAATCTCTAATTTTGCTTTTGAAATAGCTATTTCTGAAATGACAGTTACTCTCAGGAATGAGAATATGTGTTACAATGGAAAAATTATTATTAAAAATCAGCTTAATTCAAGAAATCAAATCAAATGTAAGAGATTATTAGAAAGGAATAGAGAAGAAAACATGAAAGAGCACCCACTTCTTAAGCATGTTCCTTTCTGTTTTCCTCCTCCACCTTTAGAAATTATACAGTGGAACTCAATAAGGAGGAAGGTGAGAAGGATGATCAAAGGTGTGGAACAGCTTCTGCTGCACAGGGAAGAGTCATGATTAAAAATAATAGAATCCCTTAGCCTGAAAAGCTGTAGAAAAAAAAGTGAAATCAAGAGTAGCATGAAGAAGGTGAATTAGTGATTGCTCATTCTGTCTAGCAAAAAAAAAAAAAAAATATAATAAAGTGAATGACAAAAGACAAATTAGCAGGTGGCAGGCCCAGAACAAACAAAAGGTGCTTCTGCAAAGAAGGCACAATTCAACTTTGAGAATACTTGCAGACAGAAACTTTGAGATACTGCAGATGGAAAAGTTTGCATGGCTTCAGATAAACTTGTGACAGGAAAATCTGCTTAGGACAATTAAACACAGACACCATTTCTGCAGTTCAGGAACTACCTGAGGCACGGATGGCTGGCAAGTAGTCTGCAGAGTATCTCAGCATTTAATATCCCTATGTACTTGTCCTGCTTTCATGTACTTTCATTAGGCATCTGGTACTGGCAAGTGCTGAAGAGAGAAGCCTAGCCTTGACAGAGGTGTGTTCTGACTCCATATGGACATTCTTATGTTCTTATATCAATCTGCATATGATCTGGTAAATGGGAAATATATGTGCTCCTTTGTTTAATTATTAACTCATTCAGAATACATGTAAGTTGAGAGCTCAGAATGGCCACTTTTTTTGGAAGACCTACCGATGAAATCAGCGCAGTGATCTGTTAAGGCTTTGTTAACGTGTAGTAATCATATACTATATTTCCTTTGGGTTTTGCAATAGTAAATAAAATCTCATTAGTTTTGCTGATTTTTCATATATAAAGACTTCCAGAGATTTTGTCGTTAGTCCTATTTGAACAAGTCCAGGTCAGAAATATTTGCTACAGTAATAAATGTACTTTTCTGTGGAAACAAATTAGGTCTTGTTTACGGTTGTATTTCCAAAATTGGCTGATCAGATAGTCACTTCATTTGTTTTTCCTCCAAGTGGCTTCTATGTAATTTTTTTTTTTTTTTTTTAAACATTCATGCTTTCACAAAGAGGAAATTTTGGATGGAATGCATGCGAAGTCCTAAATCAGATTTATTTTCCAAGTGTAATTTTTATAGGCATCAAAGTTTTGGCTTTCATCATTTGTAATGGAAAATAAAATTATACACAGCTTGAGTTTAAGTATATAAGAACATAAAGACATACATTGTCCATAAACAGGATTTCTTCTTGAAGTCCAAAGGATTAGGCTGGACTTCCTTAGATGGTTTTGTAAATCCTAATAAACCTATATACATCTTTAATAGCATAAATATTTGTAAAACTCTGCATAGTAAATTTGCAAAACTCTAAGTTTGGCCAATCTATTTAAATTCAGGGGCCAGGCTGGAACTGCTGTTTATCTGAACCTAGACTCATGTTCCTGCACGTATTAGTCTTACATATATTTGTTTTAATTCTAGCCAGAATGTGACTAAAATACTTCACTGAAACAACAGCTTTCATCTGAAAATTGAAATGTAATTAAAGTTTAATGATGTTTAAGTAGATTTATTGATAAATTTTTAGGATTTGATGGGATCGAGTAAAATTGCCTCCACATAACCAGGTAGAGACACTATGTCTTGTCTAATTTACTTGAATTCAGCAAAAACTAATTTGTATAGACAACTGGTTCACTTTGATTGTATTGCCACATTGGGAAATCAGGTAGGAAGGAAGGTAAAAATGTAGCTTTTAATAGAAAGGAATCTAATTTTTGCCTTTTGTTTTGCTAACCTTTGGAATACTTTTGAAGAAAGTTCTGAACATCAAACTTGTCCACAGAATTCACTAAGATTTTTAAAACATCACGAAATTAGATAAAAGTTTGCCCAGGGAGGTGGTTGAGGCCTCATTCCTGGAGACATTCAAGGTGGGGCTTGAGAGAGCTCTGAGCACCCTGCTCTAGTTGAGGATGTCCCTGCTCTCAGCAGGGGGGTTGGACTGGATGACCTCGAGAGGTCCCTTCCAACCCAGACATTTCTGTGTTTCTAAGTTAATTTTCCTAAGTGAAACCTGCAAGTTCTTCAAATACAATTATAGTTAAGACAAGGCAAAGCACTAGGGTTTTTTATAAGGCAATAATTTGGCTCCCAAATGGATAGACGATGAGGTTGATGGATGGTTAGAGTACTACAAAGAGGGAATCAGACGTCTGCTTAGGAAAGCCATTGACTACTCATCAGGTTGGCACTGTGATAGAGCTTGTTTGGAATCTGTTTCCTTAGATGGCAGTACACAAGTAAATGGTTGCATACAAAGAGAAAAATTATCCAAATGGGAGGTAGTTGAAAAGTTTTGAGAACCAAAACTGAGCAGATGAAAAAAGCCATCTTGATTTTGCCTAGCCTAGCAAGCTAATGTAGGTGACCTCAATTTCTGTGCCAGAAGCATGCGAGAAAGAATTGTGGTGTTATCTGCTTGAAATTATAACAAACCAGTGACTCCCTAACCCTCTGACCAGGTTTATGATTACAGCTTTCACCTCCAGACTGGAATGATTTGAAGTCTGATTCCACTGCCAAGAAGCTCTAGCTGTCTGATCATCATGCCCCATGACCTAGTCAGAATGCCTTCAGGACTGCAGGTCTACATCATACAGGTTTAGATGGCTTTACATGGCCTGGAGCACAGTATTTATTCTGCTGGCCTATATCTGATGGGGTATAACTTATGCCAGAATTTTAAGTTGTCAGTGTCACTGCTGTTTTAAGTAAGAAGTTACAGTCCCGGGAGCCTTCCAGAGGCTGAACATTTTTCATAAAATATTCAGTTAATTTCAAAGCAGAAAAAGTTTGTAAAATGCCCAGTGGACAACATAAAAACAAGAGACAAAGGACTAGCTTCCACCTATAAACAGATTTCTGGGCTTTCATTACCCTGCTCTCTTAGGAAACATCAGCTAAACATGAAATACTCCTTAAGGAGAACAATGCAATCTTCTTGTTTCTGGACTGGCATTCAGCACACAGCTACGTGGCATGATGAAGTGGTGGGGAGAAATAGATGAGCCATGTCCAAACGAGCTGAGTTACCAGTTGGTGGCAGTTGTCCAGGAGAAATGTCCTTGACTGAACACTGGTCTGGGCTAATACATTCATAAGACTTCTTATACTCAAGCTTACTCATTTATTGTGATGAGTATCCTGAGTCCTTCAGAAGTAATAGAGGTGTGGTGGTGCTGATTCCTTGCCACCCATGGACCCTCATGGACCACATACAGGTGTGACTCCCCTTCCCAGGCCACGCAGCAATCCACTGCAAAAGTAGAGGTTGTGAAAAGTAGTGTGCCAGTGTTAATGCACCTTCTTAATGCTCCTGGCTCCTGCCTCCCCTCTTCTCTGGGGACAGTAATGACAATTCACCTCCTGCAGTGGACCAGACCACTGAGGTGTCACCTCAGCGCACCTGGCTCCCGCTCCCCTCCTTATCATCTTGGATGATCAGTCAACCCTCTTATGACCTGGTACACTTGTGTTGTGGCCTAGAGGGGGGGATACCAGGACCCGAGATCTAGGAAGGTCTGAGGATGCTCAACTGATGGAAAAATACCTGGACCCTCAAGTTCCGGACATGCGCAAAGCAGAGTATTACACCCCTTGAGTTAGGCTAAATTGGAAAAGCACCTGATGAACGTCAATTATCTTGGACCCTATAAATGGTGATACAAAATGAGACCCTTTGAACTCTCCTGGATCACAGTGGGCTACATCCAACATCTTCCCTGAGTTGAGACACCTCTTAGGACTGTCTGCTGATGAAGTCAGGGCAAGACCCCCTCCTCAAGGCTCAATTGCTGCCCGTTGATGCACTGTATTTACTTTAAACTTGAGAGGGGAAATTTTGACTATAGGCCAGCCTCTTTTACCCACCTCTCTACCTATTTAGGTGTTTGATTTTATGCACTTGCTTTCATGAGTGTGGGCATCTACATATTTCACTGGCCAAGTATGTCTGAGCCTGTATCCTTTGTTTTTATGCGTATACACACATTTTGGTTGGAGATACCTTGTAGTTAGTTATCTTGTCATCCTCAAACCTGTAATTAAGTCACTATTTTACTAAATCACTTGTAACATTAAGTGCTTCTAAAATCTGCCTTTGATTTAGCTCATTTCATTAATAAATCTTGAGTTGCTGATCAATCAAACTGTCAAACGTATTCATCTGTGACAGAGGAAAGTTCTCATTTTTAATGGATGGGCATTAACTTTGACAAGTGGACAGTTGACAAAATCTGGCATGTTTTCTCCATTCCTTGGTACGCTTCTGAATCCTCAAAACTTTTCATAATTACATAGCATTTTATTAGTAGTTTTCATAGCAACCAGGCTGAGGGTGCAAGCTCATGTCATCACAATAGCATTTTATCATCTTCAAAAGGCCACAGTGAATGGGGGAGGCTCCTGCTGACAGGAAAAAGCAAACCATACCTATCTCCAACGTCAGTCAGCTTAACTTAAGTGCCTGGTAAGGTTATGGAGCAGAGTCCTCCTGGAAGCTATTTGCAAGAAGATGAAGGACAAAAATATAAATGGAAACAGTCAGAGTGAATTTAGAAAGGTCAAATTATTCCTGACCAACCCAAGCCCCTTTCATGGTGGCCAGTTCAGTGAATGAGAGCAGCAGACCCTGCGTTCAGCAAAGTCTTCAACACAGTCTCTACAGCATACTTACAGCTGATTTGGTGAGGTACTAAGTGAACTTTAAGGCAGGGGGAAAATTGGCTGAACTGCTGGGTGAAAATGAGTACAGAGTCCAACTGACAACTACCTACTAGCAGCATCCTTCACTGTTCAGTATTGAGGCCAACAATTTGTAATGCCCTAGTCAATGACCTGGTAATGGAATGGGCTGCATTCTCAGTAAGTTTGCAGATGACATGAAACTGGGGTAGCGTTGATACGCTCTACTCTTCAATGCTCTTCAGCATTTTTGAGATTGATGAGAGAGTACTCTGCCCAGTTTTGGTCCTTTCTGTACAGTTTAGGAGTTGATGCACTGGAGTGAGACCAAGAGGAGGGCTGCCATGATGGTCAGCAGACTAGAGCACATGATGTACAAGGACAGTAAAAAAAACTGGGTGCTTCAGCCTTAGAAAGAAAAAGCTAAAGGGAAGTCTGATCCTGTATCGGACTAGCTAATGGCAGGGTATACAGAAGACAGAGGCAGAGTCTTCTTGGAGATGTATAACAGGTCACGAGACTGTAGACACACATTGAAACACAGGAAATTCCAATCTCACATAAAGACAAACTTGTTTTACAGTGAGGGCAAAATGGTTTTATCAGAGGGGCTGTGGAATCTCCATCCTGGCAGACACTCAAAACTAGACCAGACAGTGCCCTGAACAACCTGTTCTACTTCAAGCAGACTCTTGAACAAAACCTTTGGAGGTCCCTTCCAATCTAGTTCATTCCATGCCTTCATGCACTCTTCCAGCCCTCTCCCCTTCCTCTTTTCCCCAGAAATCATACAGACCATAATGATCCACAGGACTTGATTTGGGGTTCTATGACATTGAATTTTCATCCCCTGGTGAATTACTGTGGCGATGTATTGCCCTAGATGATCAAAGGGGCTAAAGAAAGGTATTTCTATCTCTGGTTGATTGTTGATTAAATAGGACATTAAATTGAACAATTTGAACAGAAACAGAAAGAATGGTTTTTTTCCACCAAGGCTTACATACGCCCTGAAGTATTTTTGCAAAGCCTGTTCTATGCAGAGTGGCTTTTGTTCAGTGTCCTCTGAAATTTAAATAGATGATTAATATATTATAATGATTAATAAACTCTGCTATTATCTGAGACTGTTTGCTGACAACAATTTGATCATATGAACTACTGAAAGAAAGGATTTCAGGACTGTTTGCTCCACATCTTTTTTTAAATGCTTTCTTTGCGTTAACAGTGGGAATTGCATAACAACCAGCAAAGTGAACAAGTTTCTGAGTCTACTTTGGCTTGCTTACTGGAGAACAAGAGGCAAATTATTCACACCTAAGGGTAGACTGCAGCCATGGAACCCAGAAAAGGATCCAAGCACCATAAAAGTGACATGCCCCACAGTCGCAGTACAGCTTGGATAAAAATGACAAGAAGTATTCTTGATAACCACACTTAGAAGTCAATGAAAGCTCAACAGTGACTAATGCCAGCTTCTGACAGGGATGTTGAAAGCAAAAGCTCACTTCCAAGTGGTCCCTGCTTTGTGAGTTGTGCTGGTGCACCATTCTTGCCATTGCTGCCTGCCTGTCTCCACTTCACTTTCCAGAGTCATGTATTAAAGTGTTGTGCATGCTGTCAATCATTTGAACTGCCATACAATGTGTGCCTTTATTGTAGAGTATCTGGCAACATCTCCATTCTAATCTCTTTATATGGGTCTAGAGAAACTCCATTCATCAGAAAATACCTGCCAGTTTACACAGGAGTGACACACACAAAGTGGATATGACTTGTACTAAGACTGCAAGTTATTATATATTATTATTTATATATTACAT